>VXBW01002575.1:193968-238515 GCA_013400375.1 Thinocorus orbignyianus
AAAAAAAAAAAAAATAGAAAAGGCATAAGCAATATAGTATGTCCGGAAATCTTCAAAAGTGATGGTGAGGGATGCCTGGAGTGGTTCTTGTTCATTCCTGCATGTAATCTGCAGTAGAGACACAGCATAATTCTAAAGGTAGCTGCTGTTATTCCCCAGGTTCTGGCAGGAGATGGTCTCACTTTCATTTCATTGTAGGATGAAGGTGTGTCACAGACACCCACACACAAATTCAAAACTCATTCCCTGAGGAATTCCTACAATTTTAAAAGGGGTGAGTGTGGGTGTGTATGTAGAGGTATCTTTCTTCTATGAGTAACATGCATAATCTCTTTAATCAGAGTTAATTGTATCAATGCTGAAGGGAGACATTTCTTCAAATTGCTGTAAATATGCAACATTTACTAGTTGCCAGTCAGAAACATATGTTGTTTAGAGATAATAGATGTAAAGAGTTTATATGAATGAGCCTAATTTATAGATAGTGAACGGAGGCAGATAGAAAGGAAAAGCAGTCTCAAATGATGGTTTATACCCTTTGGAAAAACCTCAGCCCTAAGCATTGTATTTTCCCAATACGGTGTACAAGGATAATCAATAGATCTAGGAACTGAATATCTGTAGCCTCATAAAACACTCAAATAATGCCTGTAGGATTAGATATTGTTACTTTCAGGCTCAGTGAATATTTAGTGATTTACGCAAAGCGCAGCCTTTCCATACATGTATATAGGAACATACAGACACATGCATATATCTAAATGGACATATACAGAGATGAGCGTATAGTAATAGTCAGTAATCCATTACTAATGGCCAGGATGTGAATTCAAGATCCTGCTTTTAATCCAGCAGTTCTGTTTAATCAAACACTTCATAGGTGGGTGCAAGAATTCAGCAGAAAAACAGTTCAGCATGTCTCACCTGATCCAGCTGAAGATTACAAAGCCACTTGGAACAGCAACTCCTTTTACTATCTGGACAGAAATTAACTGTCCTGTTCAAGAGCTCTGATCCCTCACATGAACATTACATTCAAAGAACCCAAGTGATTTCTTTTTTTGTTTTGTTTTCTTTTCTAAATAAGCACTCTGTTCACAAGTGATTGTGCAATACTTACATGTCCAATTTATCTAAAAAGCTCCTGAAAAGATTCTCTTCTGCCATGGGTAGTATATCCCACCAAATGCTACTATTATGTACTATTGCCATTTAAGAACATTAGTTTTCTAAACTGATTTGGAGCTCTGATCTTGACTTGCTTTGGCTGGCGGGAGGGGAGTGGAAAGGGATGAACAAATCACAGAACAAGAAGAATGTAGAAATTGGAAAAAAAAAAGTTCTGTTCTTACAGATAAGTTTCTTCATCTAGTCATTACTTTTTGCATATGTGCATGTGTGTATAATGTAGGTTTCATTACTTATATAAATTTCTGGTTAATATGCTTTAAAAGCTTTGTGAAGAACATCGTCATTTGAATTATTTATCGTTACAGACATTTTTAAGGCACTTATCACTGGGTACACTTTTTATAGTTTGTATTAGGTCATTAATAGCTAAAAAGAGAAGAGAAAGAAAAAATTCCCCATCCTACTCTGCAGTACCCTATAGCTGAAAGGCAAAGGAGACTTTTTCGACCAGTCAACTAAAAAAAAACAAGAGCTTGTTACTTCAGATCAGCCCACATAGAGGTACAATCGAAGTCCTTGAGCATGTGGAGATACGCTCCAAAGTATTTCTGGTAGAAGCTATTTCCCCCTCCTCGAGATCCCAGACCCCTCACCTTGGTCCTTCAGATCTTAGCATTTTATATGAGTAGAGGCCATATAATCAGGATAACTGAATCCCATTCCTTGGCCATCAAATGGACGGGAATGGTAGAGATCCCAACAGCTGTGTCTGTTCACGTGAGACCTATTGCCCAGCTCCAGGCTGTGAGTGGAATGTATTGGTGGTATGGGTGGAATATGGAACAGGCTTTCTGCATGATGTTATCTTCTGGTGTTGGATCAAGAATTATTTTAGCTATATTTCACTGAAACTTCAGCTAAGTTGAATTATTTTGCATCTGCCTCAGGCTAAGAGGATGCATAGAGGCAATTACTGCAGACTAGTTGATGCACAAAAACCTGTTAGCTATGTTACTTTGTTCATACATCTAAACCATTAGACAGCTCTAATAGGAAAAAAGATAACCTGAGGTAATTCTCAACTGGCATCAGCTAAAAATAAAAACACAAGTGTCTTCCATGGCTCAATTGCCGTACTCTTGCATGTTATCCTAGAAGATGTCCACATGTTTAACCATAAGCAAAACTTTCTTGGCCATTAGAGAAATCAGTCTTTTAGGGACAAGCAGGGCAGGGTTCAAATCCCAAATCTTCTTGTGCAGAATGTATGCGTTCTCTTGTTCTATCTGATTCTGAATTTTGGCAGCAGACCTTCAAAGACTCTGCAGAGCAGACTATGTTTTTCAGAGCATCAGGAGTCAGATTGTTCAATACAGTACTTTCCCTGCATCTCTCTCATCTTATATACTGTATTTATTATTCACATCATGGTCTTGCTGCTGCTTCTGGTGCTGTATTTCACTTGTGCTTTTTTTTTTTTTTTTAAAAAAAAGACTGTTTAAAAAAAAAAGTTTTCACTAGTTTTATCTTATAGATTACCTTGTCATTCCTGCTTACTATTCAGGAAAGAATACAGTATATCCCATTATTAAATCATAGCAGAGCATTATGCCAGCTAGACTGAATGAGTCTGTAAAAAAAAAATCACAGTTTTTGTATTATTTCAGAAAATAAAAATACCAGAGTAGCCATACTGAACTAGAAGCTATTATGGGCCAGCAATATGAATTTAGGAAAAATAGAAGATGAAGCTGTCTACAGTGACACTTCCTTATTATAACATCAAAGATTTTAGCAATCACTAGTTTACAGATGTCTTGAGCTAGAGACTGTACCTATATCTTCACTCTTCATAGCCCTTGGTGGATTTGTTTTCCATAAATATGCCTATTTTTCTTCTGAATCCACTTATACTTCGGGGTTCTGTAACAATCTGTAGTAGAAAATTTTTCACTTTCACTGTATGAAAAATACTTTCCTTTTAATTTCTCAATTCAAAAATATCCACCTGATTCTTTCACTTGTACACTACTTCTCCTGCACTATTTGAGAATGCATAGAGCTCTATCAAATTCCTCTTCAACCATCTCTTCTGTAAGCTGATAAGACTACTGTGCTTAGTCCTCCTTCACACAGAAGCCTCTATTCCAGCTTCTTTTTGACTACAGCTTGGATAATACAACTACAACTTTTCCTTAGACTACACCCAGACTTGATACAACATCTTTACTTGACCACTGTCGAGGTTGGAGGTCGAATTTAGTTCTCCCAGCATTCAAGAAACTTGGCATGTGGATGTAAGACAAATGTCTTAGACATCATAATTTCCTGAGAAAGCCTCAAAGAAGAAAAACACAAATATATTTGTAATATCCTGGCTAAGTGTGCCATGTTCCACAGCTGCTTTACATGAAGAAGAAATAAATTTCTGCCAGTGGTTCCAGATTTTATTCCTTGAGATAAAGTAGTGAAGTACTTCTTTTTTAGTAGAAATCCCCTTTTTGAAGGCATGCTTAAAATTAGGATGGAACTTTCTCAAAATTACAGACAGAGATTCCATAATAGCACAAACTGAAGGGACTAAAAGAAAAAACTCCCTTGCAATCATTGCTTTTCTACCATGTTGTAGGGCCCCAGCTGAAGCACCTGTCATGTAAATAAACTTCAGTTACTTGGAAGATAGTAATTGCAATGGGTTAAGGCATTCGCATTCCTTTCCAGCTCCGGGCCGGAGGAGGAATAGCTCCAAGATGCATTTTTGTGCAGGGATATCTGATGAAAAGGCAGAAATACTGAATTCTCTGATGTCTCAATATCTTTATTCACCTTCAGACATCGAATCAGAGTACTACATTCCAGGAATGAATCAACTGCGATAAAATGCAGATGGAAAGTACTCGTCTAGTGAACCCTTCTTTATATCTCTGTTAAGTCATTTAAGCATTTAAGCAGTTAATATCCTTATGTGTTAGTACTGATGAAGAAATTATTTCCGATCATCCTATATGATTACATCATGTAGTCTTTTTAAATGGATATTCTCTTTAAACACCAAACAAATATTTTAAAACATTTATGTTTTCTTGTATTACTGGAAATTGTTTCTATCTATTGAAATCTAATGCTTTTCTCTATTTAGCTGTAGTAAATTAAGAAGGGAAGTTCAAGGTAAGGCAAAGTGTATGAAGTGCCATACTTGGCAAGCAGAGTTAAATTAAGTATTTTAGGAACAAATTAAATTCTAAAAATGCATCATTCCATGACAAAATTGTTAATAGTAATACAGAAAAGGTTAGTGTGCAATCTGAGGTTTTTAATATGAGGGCTAGATATTCTTTTCCCAGATACAAATTGTGCAAAACTAACAGATTGAAGACAGAACATGAGTACTTCAAAACTTGGAAACTTAGCATAATGCAGCAATCCAACAGAGAAAAGGCAAACTTAAGGCTCAAGGGCATTGTCAGATAAAGCTCTATCATGTAGGAAGAGACGGAGGAAAAACTGACACCAACCAAAGTGTGATTTCTTTCTTTTTCATTTAAAAATAGTACAGAACATCTGTCTGTTCTAGGTGCCTTGGGCATTTATCCTGTTGCCTATCAAATAATCTGAAATCTTTTGCAATTGGCATCCAATATGCTAAACCTTGGTGCTGAGTCTTCAGACAAAATTAAAAGCTAGAGAAATGTCACTCCATCAGAAAATTTCCCCTTAAAAATTTACATTTCTTTACTGAAAGTATTTCAGTAGAAGCAGAGAATTTGTTGAAGGGCAGTACCTGTAACACTGATGATGCCTGTGTTGAGAGTATCCAGATGAAGTACCACCACTGGAGAAAACTTAGAAGTAATTTTTTAAGTATGCAGTAAGAGGAAAAAATAAACTCAACTGCTCACCAAACAAAAAGTAACTATTTCTGAAGAAGCCTAACTGTGAGGTCATGGAGAGAGTCCAAGTCTGAAAAGTTTATATCCATAAAAGCCAAGTCAGGAAAAGCATCTCCTGCTTCTAGTTACAAGCTATCATCTCTCACATTGCAGAAAACAACAAGCTATTGTATAGATAGGAGACTGGCAGGTTTTATGTTGGGTTTTGGCTGTAACCCATAGAGGAGTTAATAGTCTGATCTATTTTGTAATAAAGCTTAGTTAGAAATTTGTGAATCACTATTAAATTATTCAAATGCAAAATACAGGAAGTTTGTGGAAACTGGAAACAAAAGAAACAGTCAGAAAAGAAACTAGAAAAGTTCTTCTTCACCATCTTTACCATCTTCTTTACCACGCTTCAAAGGCATCATCTTTGTCATGAGACTTTAAGCAATAGAGTTATTTCAAACACAAAGAACGTAGCCAGTGGAGGAACAGTGTAAATGGAGAGAAAAAAAACCCAGCATATTTCTGCATCAGTCATAACCAGGAAAAAGGCTGCAAGAAATGAGAAATTATGAGTAAAGGGAAAAGTTGTAACTGTCCCACCTGGAACAGGCCTGATGATACTGCACATCATTGCTTTAGCAGGAAATCCCTCTGTCGCTCCTTTCTGGTAACAGCTCTGACTTCTGAGTCATGGATGAATCCTGCCCCCACCCTCAGTGATATTTCTAAGATTATCTTCCACCATTGAAATATTTTGTATCTCAAGTAGAATTGATACAATATTTAATTAGGGAACAATATGGCTTGTGCTGTGCAAAAAGTCTAGTCAGATGGACCTAGCAATAATTCCTTCCAGATTTAATATCCCCAGGTCTGTACAGATCAGCTTCTCCAACAGCTATAGCTTAAAAAAGGAGTGAAATTGATATTATGTTAGATGGTGGCTGAAATCCAGGCCCGGTAACCTGCTGTACTGATTCCATAGGACTCCAACTTAGGCCATCTCACAGGACTGGGGAGAACTAGCAGTTTGTTACATGGATCCCCAAATCTTAAAAGAACTTACATACAGTGCACCTGCAGATTCAGATTTTACAACTGACACACTGTCTGCTTATTTTTCTCATCTTAAATTGTCTTTACACTTCATTGGGTGTGGTGAGGAGGGGTTGGAGGGTTTTCACCTGCTAAAGCCTATACATGTTAGGGTTATCCCTTCTATCAACTCCCTTCTCTTGGTATTATTAACAGCTTAAAAATGTCGCTTTGATCTCTTTAGGTAATTCATAAATACAGGGAAGTTCAAGTCACAGATATCTCAAATGGTAAATACAAATCACCAGAGGGAAAAAGATAATTTCAAACTTAGTTTACATAGGGCAAAGGATTTTGCAATACATATCTGGTCTTAAGGGAAAGCAGCAGGAAAGAACTTTGAAGGACAAAATTGCCTCTCCTGTTATTATCTGTTTGCATTTGATCAAGACAATAGAGACCAGGTTTGTGTGTTTAAAAAATAAAGCCAGGTTGCTCAAAAGAGGACATCAGCATTATAAAGTGGTTGTGTTAGCATCTCATATCTTCAGTGAATTATAGGGAAACATACACACACCAATAAAGACATCTGAGGATATTAGATATTGTACTTCCCATGATCAACCTTATATGACTTCTCCTCTGTAGTATTTTCCAGTAGCTGACACATTGTCTATGAACCTCTCCTTAATGATTTGATAGTGCAAATATTCATGGCTCTGACGAAGGCATATATAAACTGATGTCTCTTTAGCTGTACACTTTTTTTTCTGGACTATATAAATTTAGTTTCTTGTATCTCATTCTTCAAACCTTGAGCCTTTTTTGTGTTTTTTTTCATGTTTTTTCTATTTTACTAGTACTTCACATATTACCACAGCGATCCTTTACCTCTTTCTGTACTTCTTTCTTCCTCACAAGCCACCTAAATCTCTGGGTCTCCACATGCTATGCAGTTTGACCACACAGACGTAACTTTGTCTTTGGCCCCCTGCCTGAGCTTAGACCCACTGCAATCATCGCAGAGGCTGAAAGTTAATCATTCATGACCGCTTAATCATCAGCTTCACTGCTGAAGCTGACAACAGGGGAGACAATTAGTGTGAATTACAGTGGACATTTGCTTGGGGGGAAAAAAGGTACCTAGAAGATCTGAGAAGACATTTTCAATCAGCATGACTTGGGAACAAAAAAGCAGCATCTGAAAAACTGCAATGTATCTAGCCAATAAGAACAAATAGATTTGCAAGACATACATTCTCTTCCTTCTCTAAAAAATATCATCATCAAAGAAAATACAATTTAATGGAAGATACATTTGAGTCATTGCAACAAAGTTTTTGGATTTAGAAATGTTGAAGCATTTTGTTCCTGAAAATTAAACATTACACTGCATCTGAATTAAAAATTCAATTAAGTTTTTGTCATGTCGAAAAAGCTCAGCATTTCACCTTTTTATAATCCAGGAACACAAAAAGTACCAGAATTTTGTAGAGAACTGAAGCCTTGATCTCAGAGCTCTCCTGGCTTGACTAAAAGCCTCCCAGGCACTAATTTCACAGAATAATTGCACAGGTGTTAGATCAGCATGGCAGCACTCCATTGGCCTGAACTGAGAATCTATGATGGAGAAGGTTTTGTTATCATACCAGTAGCTCCTGGAAGATGCTCTGAACTTTTGATCAATTCAGGGAAACAGTCTTATCAACAAAAACCCACTCACACAATGCAGTAAAAGCTACAACTTAATGTAGAAGGCTTTAAAACAAACTGAAGTTAATCTGTGACACCTACTACATCATAAAAACCCAACAAACCTAAGATTTTATCAGCACTGAAAAAACCAACTGGAAATTTGCACAGATAATGAAGCTATCCATATGCTGATTCAATAGCCTATATAAATTAAGAGACAGAAAACTTTATGGCTTTATTACAGGTTTTGAATATGGGATAATGCTGTCTCAAAAGACAAGTTGTCTACAACTGTCCATCATTCAGAGACTTACACTTGTCACTGCAGAATCCTGTTTCACAGATAACAGTGTTAAATGGATTGCCAAAACTGTCAGGTAATGGTCTTCCTCCATTCAGAGAGATCATCTGGCTGGCATGCCTCTGGGTGGGTATGTGAGGACTCTCTTAAGAGGTAGCTTTGGTACCCCTGTAGATTTACCTAACAGATGACTGTAAAGGTCTGTTAATGAAGAACAGACTCAGCCATCTGTAGCCAGGTAGCACACAGTGGCTATAAAAATTGCTATGCTTTCCTGGCAGTTCCTCACATCCACAGCTTCACTCTTCCTTTTCTGGTACTGACTGGGACATTAAAGAGAAGACATCTGGAAATTATATATGATGAAACCAGAGAAATAGCTTCAAACAAGGCATGTTGACTCCTGCCATGCCTTGCTGTAGTGCAGCATGGATCTACCCTGCTGCAGAACAGTAGACTCACAAGCTTTCTCCTGGCTGACACCTTTGGTAAATGCAAAAGTCTACTCATGTCTACTCAACAAGTGATTTAAAGGTTCCTGAAGGATCAGCATAACTAACCCACTGGAAGCCATTCACTAGAGCTTTAACCTGCAGAGTCTCACATCTGTCTGACAGTGACCCTCTGGAAGGATTCCTGCAGCTGTGAAATACAGATACATGATTATTACTGCCAGGAAAAGTGTTGTGAGTGCAGTCCTGTAAACACTACAGTGAGGTTCCCTTGTATTCATCACTTGGGCACAGAACTCACCTTTGTGAAGTTCTCAAAAATGCAAAGGGAAAAGGAATAGTCAATGTTTCTGCTCTACCATTGTGGCTGATCTTGTGAGGATTGCAAAGAGTTAAGATATTAGGTAGTCTGCAGTTTTAGGCCCTAAGATGTGCCTAGACACTGTGATGAATCCACAGTTCACCACACAGAAGATATCTCTGATGCTCAGAATAAATTTTCCTTATCTAGATGTTTCCTAGGTACCACCCAAACAGGACCTTTCCCTCTTGCCTACCATATACTGTAGCATGCAGACCTGCTTCACTGCTCAGGGAAGGTAGCAAAAGTAAGAATGGAAAGATATGACAAAATTAATTCAGTTTCAGGCAGGAGCAGCATATACTGCACATTGTATAGCACACTCATTCCTCCACAGAACAGCTCAGATACCATTGCGAAGGACTAGCATAAGAAGCTAGATCATGAACATTAGGATATGAAGACAGAGAGATGAGAACATCCATTTAGATCAGCTCAGACAAGCCCTTAATTCACAGTGAGTGAATTTTAAAGCTCTGTATCACCTACTGACATTTTTTAAAAAATTGTCCTTACCGGAATCTCTTATTAAATCCATTTAGTAAACAGGCTGTATCATTTTCAGTGCCCTGTGTTGCAACAGGACCTAGGCTATAGCAGGAGCTGTCAACATAAATTTAGGCTATAACAAAATGAAATTGACTGGTTTTCATGATATTTAAAGGGCATCACAAGCCATCGTAAATCCTGCTCTCTGTGTACATATATCGCCATACAGGGTACCAGCAGCTCATATTTTAAATAGCTCAGAAATTGGCCTGTTGGTAACTTTTTTAATTTATTGACTGTATTGCAGATTTATTTATTTTTTATTACCATGCAGGTGGAAAGTAATGTTGCTTAGTCCACAAGGAGCCTGAAACCATATATGCTAAAGAAGAGCTGTGTAGTAGAGTGGATATATCCGAATGCTAGGGCTCCTTAAAGAGGACTTATGTAAAACCAAGCCTACTTTCCCTAGAGAAGCAAGAAGTGTTTCATTAGGTGCTTTTTACTTCCAGCTCTCCTTCTTTTGCTCTGCCACCCAAGCAAATTAAAAGGGAATTATACATGGAGATTTGAGAGGGATGATGGCTAAAGGAGGAGAAAAGGGTAGGAAAAAAATCTGACAAATTAAAAATTAACCTGCACACTGGAAAATAGTTTTCCCTATAAAACACAATTGCAGCTTCCCCTGTTGTTCTAGCAAATGAAATTTAAATATTTAACTGGAGTACTGGCATCACATGTGCCATCCCCTGCCTGGGAAAGACAGCCAGTCTTGCAGAACTGAAGTAGCCCTGCCGCTTTCTGCTCCATGGAGCTGCTTGGCTCTCCAACACATCCACCTCTTCTGCTCATGGCAGCTCTACTAGCCCCAGGCAGCTGCAGATGGTGGCTCAAACATCATACAGATGAGGCAGGTGGTAACAGGTGCTTCTGCTGGTACACTTTATCTTACCTCAGATACAAAACAATGACAGTGGGACACCAATCCTTCAGAAAGAGTTCCATTGTCTACTCTAGGCAGGAAGTTGTGAATCTCTTGCATGTTGCATGAGTAAAAAAATCCAACACAGTTTTTATGGCCAACAAAATGGGAATGTAGTCATTGGTGATCAATAACTTGTTGTTTTCTTGAAGAATTCAACATCCAGAAGTCTTGCTAAAGTCAGTGTTAGGAACCACCACATGGTACATTTAGAAAATTAGGCCATTAACCAGGTAACAATCAGGGTCCCTGTTGAGACAGGATGGTTCTGTGGAGTGTACTCTTTAGCACTCTGTCTAGTCTGCTTTTTCAAATAGCCTATGTAACAGAACCTCCAGCACATCCCTTGATAACTATACCATAACCTAAAAGCTCTAATTTCTTGCTATTCTGCTAAAGCATTCCCTCTTAATGTATATATCCTCATCCTACTCTCTTGTACTCACTTTACAATCTTTCCTTTGTGAGACAGTTTGGGACCTCCACTTCCAGATACTCCAAGATTGCTTTTCCTACACTTGTTTAAAGATTGCTTTCCTTTTGTAGTGACCAGAGAGGCAGTACTGTTCTCTCCTCTGTGCTTTTGCCATTCAGAGGGGATCAGGGCTGTGCTATCCTTGGTTTAGGAACAGGCATGGACAAGATGCTTTAAGCAGCATATGTTACTGTGGTTGTTAGAATGGCATCAGAAGAGTGACCGCTCCAAGCTTATTCAAGGTAAGGGGTCCTACTTTCTGATTTCCAACTAATGGTAAAGTTTGGACTTTGTCCTCTTATAGTGGACTTAACAATGCATCCTAAAGGAAGCATAAATATATGTAAAAAATGCAGCTACTTGTAGCTGAGAAAAGCTTCTGCCTGAGCAGATCTCAATCAGGGAACACAAACCAACATATCCTAGGATGAGTTAAATGCCAATGGAAAAAGGCTTTTTCTGAAACCTGAGCAAAGCCTTTGAGAAGGAAATCAGATCACAGGACGACAGAGTTTACTCTGATTCTGGCGTTGTCTCAAACTGGAGCAGAAGCCGAAACCATATGAGGTACAAAAAGCCACACAGAGTAACCCTCTGGGACACAAGAAAGCACACAGAGTAACTATTATGACCCATTCTGGTATTAAAACCTATGAGAATCTAAGGTTCAATCTCCTTCTCTAAAAGTGAAAATCTGTAAATCATGATCACTCATTTTACTAGGAAAGAGCTATACTTAAAAACAATCCTTTCCTTCCTAGTAGTAAAGGGTGTCAAGCAAAATCTGCCCCACTTGTGCTTCTACTATCTCTGTCCTTTTAACGTAGAACGCACCCTCTAACTCAGAAAAAAAGACCCCCCTTTGCTTCTACTCATATAAAATCAAGTGTCCATAATCAAATGAAACCTCTAAGAGGGAATACCTGAGTTAACAGGATATCTGTTCATCAGAGTGATTAAATACTCTATGTGGTCCTCTATAAGCAGCAACAGATTTTACAAAGTGATTTACATAAGGATGGCAATGTGATTTTCTACAGTGTCACATAGGACTGGAAAAAGGTGAGTCTTTATTTGCTTTTTTTGTTTAGAACTGCTAAGACTTTACTGCTGTAGTTAATCCTCTAGCTAAAAGGGAGCAGTTGTTTGGGGCTTAAGACCCTATCTGTGGTTCGTGCTAATGGTTCCACTTACAGAGCAGTGTCTTCTGTGTGCTGTTGCTATTCAAGCACAAAGTTGCTCTGCCTTGTAGTTCCCCTAAGCTTCTATGGGAGGCAAGTAATTCAGAAAGGGGAAAGGAATAAAAAAAAGGGGGCAAGCATGCTAGTAAAACTGAAGAGAAAATAAAAAAAATGGGGGGAGAAGGGAGATAGGAGGGTTGTGAATAGTTTGGCCCAAAATCCTAAGTGAGTATGAGGACATGAGTGTGTTGATAGAAGAGCAATGAATCTAATGAAGGGTCTAGAGCACAAGCCTTATGAGGAGCGGCTGAGGGAACACGCTATTGCTCTCTACAACTACCTGAATGGAGGTTACAGTGAGGTAGGGATCAGTCTTTTCTCCCGAGTAATAAGTGATAAACCAAGAGGAGATGGCCTCAAGTGGAGCAAGGGGATGTTTAGAACAGATATTAGGAAAAAAATTCTTCACAAAAAGGGTTGTCAAGTATTGGAACAAGGAAAGAGTTGAGTCACCAGTCCTGGAGGTATTTAAAACATGTGTAGACATGNTCTACAGTGTCACATAGGACTGGAAAAAGGTGAGTCTTTATTTGCTTTTTTTTGTTTAGAACTGCTGATCTTAGGAATCTTTTCTAACCTAAATGATTCTATAATTCTATGAAAGAGTTTATCCAGTCTCTGTATGTGATGAGTATAAGGCCTCAACTTAGCAAGATTTTTAGTGCGTTCATATTCAGGACTGAAGAACTCTCTAGGAATTAGACAACATCTGTGCATTCAAAGCAACTTCTAAATTAGTTAATTACTTCCTGCGAAGTACAATTTCAATATAACAATTCTCAAAGGGATAGTACATTCTGAGTCATGCTGAAAAAAAAATACTGTCTTCAGGTCACTAAACTGTTTTTACCCCTCACACTCAGAAAAGTTGAACTTCGAGAAGAATCCAGGTGGGTGGCATGCCTAATGTATAAACTCACAAGTGTAAGCCTGATTACAGTGATTATACTACAACATCGTGCCTGGTTAAGTTTTGTCTCTGTAAACTAATTCTGAGTACCACTTGCCTAGTGATTTATCGTTGGAGTTCCCCAGAATAGTGAGATCTTACAAGACCCTAACTGCAGTCTAGAGCAAATGTATTCTAATATCAGAAAAAAACGAGAGGAGAAGAGGTGATGCCTTATAACTTGGTGTGGGTAAGCTTGTCTCAACATTCTTTTTTGCAAGAGGAGACAAAGCTGCTTCCTATAATGTGACGATCGCTTTTGTAGAAAAGAGGGACAACTGTTCAGTTGAGAGCAGTTTTACCTATTTTATCAGAAGAATTTTCTTCTGTAGTGGGGATCCCCCAAGCTGTTTCACAGACCTCTTCAGAAAACACAGAGAATAAAGTGAGGTGATCTTTTGCAGGTGTACTAACGTAGCAGGGTCACAAAGCACTCAAAGCGAAAAAGTAGGAGTCCAGGTAGCTTTTCTCCTTTTTCACCTCTAGTACTAATTTGCTGGGTATCTTTGAGCAGAAGAACTGATCGCTGCAAGCCCTGCTCTTTTAAAAACAGGCCTCCCAGTATTCTCTTACTATGCAAAAACTGCTGAAATGCTTGGGTAGAAGCACCTACATTATGAAGATGAATCCTCTCTCATTAAACAGAGTGCCTAGATCATGAGAAAGCCAAGGGAAGTCAAGGAAGCTCTGTCAGCTTACACTAGTTCAGACAGAACCCTTTAACTTGAGATAAAGGTGCACATAACAAATATTTATCTACAGTGTTTAAATGTCTTGAGAAATAGCTGATGTCTGATTTTTACCTCCCTCAAATCTACCCTGAAGCATCTATTGAGAAGACTGAGGATGAATTCATGCTTAAAAAAAGCAGATATATAACTCAGTTATGTCTCAGCTGCAGGACAAGCATACTGTATGGTTGCTACTGATCATCTAGATTTGGCAGTTTGGCAAGGCAGGGCCTGCTTGCTGAATCACAGCTCTTTCACAGTCTGTGCTGCTGCGTGCTGAAGGGCTGGAGCAAAGCTCATACATGCTTAAGTAGAAGGGTATTCCTGCCGCAGTCAGTAAGGGTCTCCCTGCAGGAATTAAAGGCTAGCGTGAACTTAAGGGTTTTGCTGTATCTGGGTAAAGATGCCCCATGCCTTGAGGGCTTGAGCTCTGATCCAGCACAAGTCTAATACTCAAGGAGTTGTATTCTGCTTTCTTTTAACACTGATGTAAACTAGAACAACTCCACTGAGACTACTGGCATTACTTTATCTTAGTCACTGTGCAATAATACCAGAACTTCACTCTATTAGCTGATTCTTATTGTGCTCTGCACTTCTGAGGATACCTTTTCCAGAAATGCTAAATTTCTGCAGAACTGCCTATTATCTGGGGCAATTGAGAGATTTCCATCTCTGTAATATTAATTTCTTGGCTTCTATCAGCATGGCCCTGAGGAACCATCCTTCAACCTCTTTCAAAAGAGATATTGATAAATTCCCTAATATCTATACTGCTTTCCTTTTCGGTGCTTGAATTGAATACATTTATAAAGCAGATATTACTTTAATCCAGAAAATATTCCCCACCAGTGAACAAGATATTGTTCTCACAGCTTAGCTGGGGTGCTTTTCCTTTCTTTTTCCTAGTAAATTTTGGTTGTTGAAAGAAATCTTGAACCAAAGAGATCTCAGGGCATCTAGTGGTTCACAGGAAAAACTGCATCTTCATGCCAGCAGTGTGAGGATGAACCACACTGTATTAACTAGTGAGGTGGTAATAAGGAGGGCTAGAGGGGAAGAGTGTTGCTCATTCCAAAGCCGGTCAGCACCAAGCCTTTGTCTTCCATCACGAGAGTTCAGTCTCTTAAAAACTCTGCATGTGTCACTGCCAAATCTTCATCACTATCATACGACAGTGGCAGGTACCAGACAGCTTGGAGGGATGCAGGAATGTGATCATTCGCTTTCTGCATCCGCTCACAAACTGTGATAGAACATACCCCTCACAACAGCATGGTAAAACTGAAGGACTAGCCTTGTGATGAATGGGATACAAAGCTGAACATGGAGTGCTGCCTCATTTTTCCTTGCATGATTAATTGCACATATTAGAAATTGGGTGTTTACAATACAGAAATGCTTCTTACTCCCATAAGAATTGTCCCTCTGAGTACAGAAACACAGGAGATGGAGTGTAGCTGCCATAGCCACATATGTATCATTCAAATCCTTATTCTTGTCCATGTAAGTGCAAATAGATTGGCTGACAGGGATCATTTTGCAAACTATTAAGCACTTTTCTAAGGGTATAGTTTGTATGGTCTAAAGCTAGACTACAAGGGGCTTCTTCTTAAACTCTGCATCTTACAGGAAACAGTTAAAACTTAAGTTTCTAGAGGGCCCAGTGGAGATCAGAGTTATGCTGTGTCAAGCACTGAGTAAATATATAAAAGAGATCCCTAAGTCCAAATTAACATTCTGAAAGAAACTGAGGTAAAAGGAAAGGCAATTCATGTTTAGAAACAGAAAATTTAGTACAAGAAAACAACACAGGACAGAGATGAGTGAGGAGGACAAATAAATAAATGGAAATCAATTGTCACTTCTATGCCTATCACCTTCTCCAAAGGCCTCTCCAGAGCTTTTCAAGCTTGAACTGTTGCCCTGTGTGTTTTGTAGTACAAGATAAATACCATAGCTGGGAAAGAAACAAGTACACTTCTCTCTTGATTGTAAACTAGATCGACACACTATAAGAAGTGAAAAGCATTTTATTAAGGTTGCAACTTTCCAGTGCAAAGTTAGAAAGTGGCAGAATGATGGCAGTACAGAGAATTTTGGTTCAGTCCTCTTGTGTCTCTATTATGGCATACTTCAGTTCCTTGATTGCATGCTATTTTTCTCAGCAACCCCCTGACATACATTGCAGACCCAGGCTGAACCAATCGTCAAAATTATGCATTGCTACTAGCAGGGAAGCTGTCAACTACCAGAGAGACCTACAATGAATTCAGTAACACCAGCAAAAATGAGATGCCTGTAGTTCACTTGACCAAGGTTAGGGCTACAACCAGTGTATATGCACAGTTTTCAAAAAAATGCATTTATGTATCAGAAACCCTCTAAAGCTAACAGGGAAGACTTATGCCAAAAATGTGATCAATGTGTTTATCAGACAGTGGATAGTCTAATATATAAACATGTTTGGAGCACCTCAGCAAATGCATCACACAGTGACAGAACATGTTTCTGTGTAAAGGAAGTCATGGTTAGAGCACACTGGATTCCAGCTACAAGATGAAATGCTGTTGGTCACTGTTTGCCTAGGAGCATACAAACACTGCTGCTTGGTGTTTGTCATTGCCGAAGTAAGAAATATCTCAGTGGTTGCTCTGGAACTAATTGAGGTCTGTGGCAAGGAAGATTAGATATATAGGCTGAAAAAGGTAGGCACAGCAAAGGTGAGTAGTGATAGTTAATTCTGCTAGAGCTGCAGTATTACCAGCAATTAGTACAACTTCTCTTCTCTTGAGGGCTATTTGTTCTTGGAGCAGATAGATAGGTCAAAGATGTGTTTCTTCTCTAGCATAATGCACAACAAAAAGGCATTCTTGAATTTCCAAGCGATCATAGATTTGCATTTGCAGCAAGTAATTTTAACAAATGTTAATCCATTTAGATGTCACTATCAGTAGACCGCTCTTCACTGTTAAAAAACAGCAGGCTGTATGAGAGATGGAACATATCTATCTTATTCAGACTACATAGCCCAAGTTGATGGCAAATGATGATACTATTCATGGCAAATACCTCAGAGACAATAGTGCTGTGCAAACCAGAGTGCTTGACTTAATTTCAAAGTGAAAGTATTCTGGGTAGTAGGAATGATTAAAAGGAGTGTAAAACGTGTAGTGATAGGACAAGGGGTAATGATTTTAAATTGGAAGAGGAGAGATTTAGATTAGATATTAGAAAGAAATTCTTCGCTGTGAGGGTGGTGAGGCACTGGAACAGGTTGCCCGGAGAAGTTGTGGATGCCCCATCCCTNCTGTAATCATCTATGCCTATTCAGAGGTTACCTGAAAAAGACTTGTA
This sequence comes from Thinocorus orbignyianus, assembly GCA_013400375.1. Lineage (NCBI taxonomy): Eukaryota > Metazoa > Chordata > Aves > Ciconiiformes > Thinocoridae > Thinocorus > Thinocorus orbignyianus. The sequence goes on from VXBW01002575.1 coordinate 211,049, forward strand.
TGTACCCTTATTATTGATATATTATCCTCTCCTTGTAATTCCGCTTGAGTACTCTGCTAATCAGTTTCCCATAATTTCAAATAAGAAGCAGCTTCTTTGCAACCATCACACAGAAACTGGTGAGCAGTCCAGGAAAAAATCATAGAATCATAGAATGGTTAGAGTTAGAAGGGACCTTAAAGATCATCAAGTTCCAACCCCCCTGCCATGGGCAGGGACACCTCTCCTTAGAGCAGGTTGCTCAAAGCCCCATCCAACCTGGCCTTAAACACTTAAATGTGTCTACAAATGTTTGAATAGGTGCTCTGCAGGGCAATTTCTTAGTTCTTGGAGGAGAGAATGTTGTTTGTATACATGTGTGTCAGGAGGGGCCCGGGAAGACATGCGGCCGACTCAATATGAGTGATAAAGCAAGCTCCAGCGTTTATTCGGGTAGCTCAGATATTTATACACTTACTGTAAATTATGCCTACTTGTCACACACTAATTGGCTAGGCTTCTAGAGATTACATGTTCATACACCTCCTACTTGCAGTTTCTGCTTCAAGGTTCTCCAACATTCCAGAAGGACACTCTCCCTCTCTCCTTGTTTACCATTCTTGCAGGATCTGTGTGACCTTGGCTCTTCTTCCTTGTCAGCGTAACTTGCAGTTCTCACTGAGGCCTACTGTGGCTAAAATCCTACTTATGCTAAACACTTAGGCTAACAAGAGGATTGCTTGTACAATGCTTCCGTGGATCCAGGGCCCTGCTCCCGCAGCCATTCTGCAACACATGTGAGCATTTACTTTTCCATTAGATTATGAAAACAACTGTCTGAGAAAAGAAACCCTACTGTGGCTCTATTAGAAGAGGATAACCAAGACTCATCTTTTCACAAAGCTGTTTTGTCTTCTTTCCCGTAGAACCATACACAGTAGTATTTGTTGCCTTCTGACTCCTTTGGAATATACGACAGTCCTGACAATAGTATGGAGGGAGTGGGATTCTAAGAGCGGGATCATAATGTTGCTAACAACTGCATCAAAAACGATTGCTCAAGAAGGTCCCCACAGAAAAACCTAGAGAGATCCAGTGTTTCTTGACGGCAGGCTCGATATCAGATGAATGGACTGGTTCCAAATATACATGATACTTTCTTCAGGTGAAGAAGTAAGGCTTACAGCATCCTTTTGGAAAACTGGGTAGATACTGCTTTTATTAATTTTTCTCCTGTTTTTTTCTGCAGGCCTAATGACATTCAGGGCCGCAGTCTGACTATTGATCGGTGGGGCAAAGATTCTGTCCAGTTCTTATATGGTGTAACCTCATGCCAAAATCTAAACAGTGCATCCCCTCACTGAATTTCTCTCCTTGCCATCTTCTTTTTAAAGACATAAAAATTACCAGAAGTGCTGAAAGGGAGAGAGCTTTGCAGCAAAGCCGAGAGCCAAAACTCTTCCATTCTTTCGCTGATTGTTCTCTGATTTGCTGTGTTACCTTACAAATAAGGTGGTTAGATCTCCCCGTGCCTTGCTTGTTTCTGCTCTGTAAAATGGAGGTAATTAAAAACACCTGTCTTATGGGAATACCTTACACTGATACTTTTAATGGATTAAAATTTGTAAAGCTCTTTGAAAGCTTTAGATGTGGGTCTGTATAGAAATTCAAAGCATTGATATCTTGCAGGATAAACAGGCATTTCTCAAGGCTGATTCTGGTTTATTCATGATATGTGAAAGATGATAAAATGTGGGGCTCAATACAACACTATAATTCACATAAAGCAAACCCTGCTGGCTTGCTTGTGCTTTTAATAATATCATTCTGTCTTCAACATCTTCTGCCGATATCTTAGCCTGAGAATGAAAGCTCCAGTGCATGTAAGAGTAACCTAGAACCTAATGACACAAATGCATGTTTTTTTGAAATTCTATGGCAGGTGTTGGAGAAAAGGCATATTCTGGTCAGAATCCAGAAAAAAATATGTGCTTTTTCCTTCATGCAGTGGGCAGGCTAAGAGAAAACAACTTAGCAGACTTCCCTCCCATGGCTGCAGAATGATGTCATCTTTCTAACTACGAGTTGCATCCCCTCCTAGTCCCAGGCATGTGACAAACTGGACATGAGAACTGACAGAAAACAGGATGTCTCAAAGCTAGCTTGCTGCAAGATATTTCTTGCTGCCCTCTGTAATATTTCTTCTCTTTTCCTTCTTTCCTATACCTCTGCCTTTTCTCTGTTGCCATTCAGCATTATTTTAAGGTAACAATAGTAAAGCTATAGTAAATGGCATCTGAACTCACTTGTGTCTTAATCGCATCCTTGGAATCACTGTAAACCCATCCCGGACCAATCAGACCAGGACCTAACAAGGCATCAAGAACACTTCTAATTCTGTCCATGAAAGTTGTTTCTTAGTTTTGGCAGTATGGGCTTGTACACTGTAAAGACAAGGGATAAAACACACACCAGATCACACAACTGTGAAAAGAGGTAGATACCGCACCACCAGACCATGCAACATTTTATGTGTTCCATGTCTTCGGGTGACGGAGGTGAAAGCTACCCAAATTAAAATCAGCATATCCCATACATGTGCCTTGTGACCCTTGTCAGTAGCACAATTTTGGAATACAGCTTTTAAGAATAGGAAGGGGTTTTTTATCCCTGTTCTAATTCTTTCACTTCCTTCTTCCTTGCTTATAAAACCAGTCCATTCTGTTTGTAAACCTGCCTAACTTTCTTAAGATGAAGCATCAAGTCCTTATTTTTGTTGTTTGTAACAAACATGATATTCAGCTAAAATGTTACAAGCAATCACAAACCCATTGACAATCTTAAAACAAAAAAAAGATGCTTGTGGTGAAGAGCCTAAAGGAGGTGAAACAGAACAATCTCAGACTGAGAAAATAACAGCTATGAAGAAATGTTCAAAGATTTGAATTTGTTTTCATGCTTTCAAAAAAAAAAAGTGAAGAGAGAGATGAGCTTTCTAATGAATAAAAGATTCTTTATATATACCAAGGGAAATCAAGAGAAGTTGACTGAATTTTCAGCAGAGATTTAGATCTCCTATAAGGAGTTGCGTACTATGAGGTAGAGTAATGAAGTGCTAGATCAGGCAGTCTAGAAATGCAGAATCTGTTTCATTAGTAGCTTAAAGGAGAAGCTAAACAATCTGATGATTGTTTCCAACTAGTTGATCTTGCATGAGAGTTGGAGGTTGGAAAGTTTTCAATTTGGTTGTCTCCCTGCCCTATACGATATACTAAAAAGAATCCCATGCGTTCTGTTCAACAACAAGCAGTGCAACCTGATGTAGGAGTGATATTTGACAAAGCACATGAATCTCAAGATAGGAGCAAAGACAAAAGAAGTTTCAAGATATACTTAAATTCTCATTTAAATCCCTTCCACCATTTCAATAAAATACAAATAAGGGGTGACTGCCTTTGCAATTGTGTTCAGTTTTACTTTCAAATAAATGAATACTGTTGATGGTTTTGGGTTGGTTTTTTTGAATGATGTGACATGAAACATTTAGCTGTGATCATGACTTCATTATAGGAGGGAACAAGAACATGCATCAAGTGTTTTACTGAACACATTGCTTTTGTTAACACACACAAGCAAATTCAGGAGTACAATGCAAAACGCAACTACGTACTGGGGGTAAAATAGTTCTGACCAGAGAATACCTAATCAACATGGTTTTAGTTTTAAACATTATTTAAGCCCGCTGTCTTCAGTGATGTAAATTAAATCCTTAACGTTCATCAAATGTCTTCTTGAATCAGTGCCTATAATGGGAAGTCTGGGAGATGCTTTCTTTTCTTTATGGAAAAGCCGTTCTGTGACTTCTCCTGATTCAAATGTATGTGCCCATTGAAGCCTTTGCAAACTATGTTTTAAACTTTGCAAATGCTCTCTAGCTGAGTTTTGCAAATTGCTGTACATTACTCTGTGCACATTCCCAGTACTACAACTTTTGTAAATCCTATTGATATTACTGGATTTATCCTAAAGAGAAATCTGGCCCAAGAGATGTGCAAATAGCAGTGCAGGACTTTGATCTGATAAGGAAATAATCATTGTTGGTATTCGGGCCCCTTCTGGTTGCATGCTGGTTTTGCACAGGAGTCATTCTGTTGACTTCATTGAATTTGCACCAGAATCAACTTGTTCTCCTCTTACTGCCTGTTTGGATACATTAATTTGTGTTTATTTTAGAGAGAGAACGTTGTTGAATTTCAGTCACTTCTAAGCTGTGGGATTCAATGACTAACACGATCTAGATCCCGGTCACACAGAGCATTAAGCAGGACAAGTTTAACAGCACAGTGTTTAAAATGAGTCACTTAATTAACAAAGGCAGGGAGTGATTAGTATAGAACAGAATAAATGGTACCCAGCTAAAAATATTTTCCCTGCTTCATTCTTTCAATTTATTTTTTACTTTAAATTATACAGCTTAGGTACACCAGGCTGATATATTTCATCATACAATCCCAGCCTGAATATTGTGGTGACAGATAACAGTATATGTTAAATATGCAACAAGTGACTCAACACATACTCATTTAGAGTTGTGTTTGGTGAGAGTGTGCTTTGGCAGGGGAATTTTAAGTCAGTTGATGGTAACTCCTAGAATACATAAAAGTGAAAAATATTCTACACTGCATATGTTCCTAAGGGTCAGCCATTTACCCAAAGAAGAACAATGCGGAAAATACAAGGTATACTAGCACAGAAATAAGGAAATATTCCAAACTCTCAAATATATGTCAGAAGCTATCATATATCCTATTTTTGACCACCAAAGCTGAGTATTTTCCCTTTCTTCTAATTTTTAACTTACAGATTGCCTTTATATATTCAAACTGTTGTACTCTGCCTTGTACTTCTTGTTCTCTGTCTAAATCTGAATTACTCCCATCTCATTCTGTCATGTCAGCTAGTCATTCCTTGTGCCATTCTTCTATTTAACCAAAAAGCCTGGCTGGTAAGAGGCCTTCTGTATTTGCTGTTTTTATTTCTTCTGCCTGTTTTCCTGATCATCTCATTACTGACAGCAACTCAGTGAAAACATTTTCTTTTAAATGTCAGAACAGTCTGAGTACTGCTTTCTTGAAGGCCCATATTTCCCTTATGAAGAAAACAGGACCATGATCAAGGTATTAATCTGCTTTTTTCCCCCTGGGTTTACAGGGACATTTGCCAGCTCTCCACTCTGCCTCTGTTCTCCATTTCTAAAATGGAGATGATAATTGTGATCTACAGGAGGGAAAGGTTAAAACAGCTTATGGATTGTTTTAGTCAGATGACAGGAGTTATAAAAGTACTAGATGCACAACAAATCACAACTGAAGTATGGTAGACAACCATAACAGAAATTCCTGAACTTGAATAATAAAGTGCTGCAAGATGAAGATGGAAGGTGCAGTATAGGGTAACTGGCAAACTTCTCCATGCTGCACAAAGCTGAAGCTACACTGACCAGTCCCCTTTTTTAAAACTTAAATGCCATCAGCAGATGAATGGTAACAGGAGCACGAACAACTGCATCTAATAAGCTCCTGTGTACTATGGACTCCTATGTGCCTATAAGAGAATTACAGCAAAAGAAAATGTGATTAGAGGCAGCTGTCAAAATTGGAGGGCAGATGGAAACAAAACTTCAGTTACACAGGAAGCAAAGTGAAACGAAATAAACTAACCCAGTTGAGATAATAGTATATAGCATTTACCACACTTTGATAAATAAAATACTGACTTCTTATTGCATTTTCAGTGTGTACAGATCCCTAGGGAATTTATCATAACATGATGCAGATATAGAGGCAGAAGGGAAGGTCATACAAAAATGTGATGCTGGACATGGCTTAAAAGCCACATAAAAAAACCCCAAACAAACATTAAGGAGCATTCAAAACCTGACTATTTTCTCTCTTTAAAACAAATTCTAATCAGGAATTGGGCACAGAAAATATGTTAGACTTCCATTAGAGTCATTCAACTGATAGGAGATAAAAGTGTCACTTCATTTATTACTGTCTTTGAAAGATTTCTGTATCTCTTTCAATTTTTGTCACCATCTCAATCCATTGAAGCTTGATGTTGTTTTCATTTCCAGTTGATGCAAACCTTCCTGATGAACAGGAGAAACCATCCAAATAATGTGAACTGTTGAAAACACAAACATTTGAGCTTTAAAATGCAGGTTCTCTTTCTTTAACTCCTGGTGTTTTGAAAGGAGGGAGAAACTCAATAGTGTGTGTTCCAAATGGAGTGGGCGAGTATTTGATGAAGGAACAGAACATGAACACAATACAGAGGTATCCTGAGGAGTGTCTTTGATGTAAATGTGATCTCAAAGTGCTTTATGAATTTAAATTGGATAGAAGGATGGAGAAATTAAAAGCCAGGCAGGCAGGGAAGGTAAGAAACCTTTTCCAGCTGATGAGATGGAATGACACAGACAAGTTCTCAGCTCTCACATGATGGTAGAGAAAGGTCCTGTAGTGAAGTAGTAGAGGGAAAGTTGGAATTAATAAGATATATACAGAGGGAACTCCTGAATGCATTAAAAAAATGCATGTAGAAAATTCTCTGAAGATTTTGCACAGTTCATCGGAAACCCAGGGTTCTAGTAGGAGGGGAAATACAAAAGACTTATTTAAGAGAAATTACTTCATAGCGTCTCAAAAGGTGTGCCAGAAAGGGAGAAGAACCTTTGCTGCTGTTGCAGAAAGATTTTAGAGGAAACAAAAAACCTGGATCTCAGTACAAATAAAACAGTTATCACTTTTTATGAATCCTATCATGCAAGCAACTTCTAGTTTTTTCCGTAGCTGTTTCTTTGGGATAGTTTCTTTTAGTTTGTTTTTGTGTGTTTTCATGTCCTTCTTCACACAGGAACAGACTCTTCCAGAGTTTTGTTGGTATTTTGGAGGGCTATCAATACACAATTGATTCACCTCTGTCTACCTGCTTATGACTCCATTATTGCTGGCTTCAAATAATTGTTCTTTTGGGGAAAGGAGGACATGACAGGTATGACATTGTGTACTACACCTGGATGTTGCCCATTCTTAATGAATTCCTCCAGCCTAGAAATACAGCCAGGGCGGGGCAGAGGAGTTGCTTTCAGTTAGTTACCTTCTCATAGCAGTTCCTTGGTCATCTTGACAGCTGTCTCTGTGTTGCAGCACACGAGATATAATACAAAGAAACTCCTGAGTCTGCATTCCTCTTATACTGCACAGTGTGTGTGGTACTCCCAAAAGCTGGATGGAGCAAGGAGAGTTATATTTGTCATGCCTTGAAGCTCTTGTGCTGAGGAAAATAAGTTTCTGGCATTCAGTTATATTGATTGCCCTCGTTTTATTTAAGGGATCTGCTTTCCAATCAGTGTTCAGATTATTATCTACAGAAAGAGTATATTCCATGTTAGGCATCTGCATGTTAGCTTTGAAGGCTTCTTGGTAAATAGAGATGGTCTAAACTATTTGCACTGCAGCAGGGAAATGGGTATTGCCTTACTTTTATGATGAAATCACCCAATATATTTGGCCAGCTCCACTAAAAATGAGTTAAAATTAATTTAATATCATGCAAAGAGTAACAAGGAAGTGCATTAACAGGCCATATTGCCAGTAGACTTCCCTGATCTTTTTTCTTTTTTTTTCTTTTTCTTTTTTTTTCTTCCTTTTTTTTTAAGCTGACTTACTCTGTATTGACAGCTGTATGTGAACAATTAACTCTTTCAAACCACCTGGCAAAAGCCTGTTCAAAGCAGTGCATCATGAAAGACCAGACATAACCAATGGCCCAGCCATCTGACCAACACCTGGCTGCATGATGATAGTGGAAAACTAGTTCTGCTGAAAATCAGTGCATCATCCCCTGATGAATAACTGGCTAAACACTGACAAAGAGGCTCCAAGAAGGGCTCAATATGTGCTCTGCTTGACACTTCATCAGCCTGCCACCTCAAAGGTGGGTGGTTGTGTAGGTGGGCCCAGCATGCTTCTGAAGGGTATGCTCTGGCTGTGGCTGAGGTCATCCTCGTGTAGCTACTAGAGAAAAGAGAGCAGAGCAAGCTGTCACAGCCTCAGGTGCAACCACACCACCTACTGCGACATGTGAAGGGCTGCATTCTCAGGTTTGTACGCACGGCATCTCCAGAAGCTGAGTAAAAACCACTGGATTTACCGAGTAAGGCATCAAGGTACCTGATTGTCACATGTTAGCTCACAAGTGCGATTCGGGAGAAGCATTAACTGAAACCATCTTCATTCCTACCACTAGCCTGACTGCCCCAGGTTGCCTGTGATAATAATAATGGAGTTTCTAATGGCATTAGTCATTCCTTTACATTCAGGGAGTTTTGACTGGTAAAGGCATAAAAATAAACAAGACACAGTACAGATAAGCAGTAGGTAACAATTTTCTATACAATTCCTCTGTACACATTTTCACTGCAAATGTCACTATAAGAAAGAACTATATAATCAAGGCACGAATAAGTAAAGAGCACAAAATAAACACAAAAGCTGTCCTACTGCAAGATATACAACTTGTACTTATTGAAGTGTAAAGAGCGTACTGAACACTAAGAAACAGATCACCTGCAGTAAGATAAATTGGTTTTCTTCTGATGATATGGTTCCACATGGTGAAGTGACTCAAGAGGACTCAGGGAATGAGGTAGAGGAGGAAAGAACACAGCTCTCCATCACAAGAGAAGAATGAAATGCATAAACTAGTGGAAAGGCACCGTAGCTAAGAAATTCAGTTGCGAAACACTTCTAATGCAGGGGGGAAATCCCAGATTTTAATCCACACAGTGACTTGAAGATTAGACCCTAGGGGTCCTTGTGTGGCCCAAAGCACAGGCATATGTTTTAGGTAACATTTATGAACAGATGGTCTCAATAACCCACTGAACCTTTTCACACCTAAATTTCAGACAAGTCCCAGTTCAGATAGAGCCCCTTCCTAGCCTGCTAATGCACAGCTTCCAGAGGGACTGTGACAACATGAACTGCAGTAAATTTCAGAGCAAAAGAGAAAATTAACTTGACATCTAGAGAGATGCATGTGTTATGTGGAAAGAGATTCAAGAAAACGATGTTGCCTAGTTCAGATGAATTCTGCCTAATAGTTGTCTTGCTTCTCTTCAGATTTTGCTCTTGGGTTCAAGCTAGTGAGCCACGCAGTTCAAATGTCCTGTCAAATATGTTCATGTAGTGATGATGCATTTATATTCACTGTCATTTATACTCTGCTACATTGTAATGTAAAAAAATCAAGACCTCAAATCTAAATTGTTAGAAAGCACAGAAAAGAATGAGCCTAAATAGTTCTGTGAACCTCAAGAGCAGTACGAAAGTACACCATCTGGAAAATAAACCATTTAAGTGTGCTTAGCTTGCTGCTTCCCCCAGCTACATAAGATCTCTGTGGGAGTTTCTTAACAAAGTACTTGTTATTTTTGAGGAGGTTAGGGGAGTCAAAGAAAAGTAACTGAAAGAATTGGATAACTATTATGGGTAAAGAGTAAAATTTGAATATAGTACTCAGAAGGGGATCACTAGAGCATGTACTTCCATGTATATGACTAACTAAAGACCCCAATCATTAAAGCAAATTATCAGTGTCTATAATTTCTCCTAGGATTTCATACTGTTCAGCTCCAGTTCAAGCAAAACAATCTGCAACATTTCTGGCAGATCTCATTTAATGTCTAGCACTTCTATGCATGAATTTGATGAAGAGCTCATGCCGAGTTTCAGAACTTGTCAGTAAACACATTTCTTCCACTGTCACTGAAGTTTCCCATTATTACTTCAATTCTGCTGCTCCACAGAGGGATCTCACTGTAATTTCTATTTGGTTTGGGGGGTGTCACAAGGAAAGAAAGAATTCTTAAGTGACTACTATTTCTGTATTACTAGAAACAGTAAAACAGACTCTCTGAAGCAGTTTCTGACTCCTAGATCACAGCCTGCTTTCATTATAATGTCATGTGTAGAATGGAAACTGTGTAGAATTATGAAGCATCACTAATTTGGTTGGGATTCCATAAGTCTATGGCACCACCTAGCTGCAAACATTTGCTTTTTGCTTTTTCACTTCAAAAAACACTTTTTTAATTCAGCTAGCACTGAAATAAGTGGGGTAAGTACTGACTTTGAATCTACTTATCATTTAATCTGTGATTCCCCAGACCTGTTCCAAGTCTTCTGCACATGTTGGCTTATCTCACTGATCCGTTACAGGATGGCACGTTAATGTTTAGTTATGTGCACTGACTTAGAAGTGAGCCCTAGACAGCTGAGCTCTTCCAACTAAGTACAAGACTGCTCATCTGAGCCAGGGGCCTAACTGGCATTTCTTCCTTCTGAACCAGAACACATGCTGAAGCTGTGTCTGTTAAATCACAAAATTGTGTTATCACCTCCGAAATAAAAAAGAATTAGGGATCTAAAATCAACCACACCAAAAAAAAAAAAACAACCAACAAAAAACCCAAAGAAAACCACAAAAAAACCCCACAAATAAACAAAACAAACAAAAAACCACACAAAAACACAAACAAAAAAAAAAAACAAAATAAACAAACCAACTAACCAAGTAAACAAAAAAAAACCCAACCCCACAACATTCTTTTGCAGTAGGAATTACAGCTGCACTTTAAAAAGATGTTGACAAGTAAGTGTACCAAACTGATGTTTTGTTGAAACTCAAAGTATTTATTTCTTTGGATCAAATTTGGCAGTTTCAGCTTCTCAGCAAGGGGTAAGAAATAACAGCCCTCACAAACGGTCCTCTTTTCTGCAACTTCTCAAAAGCATGACAAGTGTATTTTTGTTTAATTACAAACACCCATATTTTTCAAGTTTAAACAAAAGGTAAACAGAAATGAAACACCCCTCTTAACAGGAGGGTCAAAACAAACATCCTTACTCTATATTTTTTTTCTGTTTTCTTTAGATCGATATTCACTTCTATGTTAATCTAAACCAAAGTGCCTGCCTTTTCTTTCCGGGGATATTTCTTGCAGCCACTGAACAAAATCAAATACCCTGTTATTTAGCCAACTCCACAGAGCAGGCAGGAGACACATCAAGATGTATTAATATCTTCATTGCTCTTGATACGTTTCCCAGGAACCTTGGCATGAAAGAAGTAGAATTTGGCATTTACAAAATGGGTCTTCTATGAATTTGGTGGCCTTGGCTACACTTTAAGTCCAAGAAGATGCTTGAAAAGGCCTTCATGACTGAGTGATCATTATACCATTAATAGTTATTTTATTTGGTAAAAGAACAGAAAGCCGATGTTTTTCTTGTCAATGTTCATCTCAGAGCTCAGAAAAATGCCTTTGAGGAAGATACAACACATGCTTTAGAGAACAGAGAATAGTTTGGGGGGTTTCTTTTTCTTAGAGATGTCAGCTTCCTTGTCTCTTTGCAATATGGATGCAAGATTTACTTGTGTCATTGCTCAAAATTTCTTGGAGAGACTTACAGACTGTACAGACTTTGCTTTCTGTGCTGTTATCAAAGGTCCTGCAGAAAAGTCGAAATGACAGCTTTAGCACAGTTGGACACGTGCTTTCCCAGCATGCAGCTAGCTCCTTCACACATGTCCTGGTTGATACTTCATAAGATTTATTTTAGAAGCTGAAGAAAAAGCAGGCAAAAAAGAGATTATAGTACCAGCACCTTAAATCTCATGTTTCAGGCCTCAAGAAGAACACTAGCACAAACATGAGGAAAGACGCATACTTTCTTCCCAAGCAGTTTTTCTATTAGCAATTAATTAGAGAGTTATAAGATTTCCATTAGGCATGTTAAAAGGCTATTTTTGCAGTATGAGAAGGTGAGCTGTTTGAACTGGAGACGTAGTGTCACTCTGTATTTCATCATTTCCACTGACTTGGTAACTTAGACACTGATCTCTGAGTTCCCTTAACTGTACTATACACAAACATTTTTCCAAAGCTTAGTGAAGTTATTGCATCCTTCTCAATGAAAGATTGCATCCTGACAGCCCTGGTCCCCCAAGCCCTGCTGTTGATTTTTCTCAGAAATTAAGGAAAAACATTGAAATAACTTATGAAATTTTCCTAATCTTCAGGAAGGTTTTTGGATGACTTTCAGGGCAAAGACTTGGGACCAAATTCACTGTTCTTAATAGTTCACACTTCCAGACTAAACAAGTGAGGGTAACTGCTAACAAGCAAACAAGCTATTGCAAAACCTTCACAATTCTAGAGAATATGAAATCACAGGTTGTGTTGTTATTCATTATTCAAGCTTTTCTGCCCTACCCTCCTTTCTGATGCATATCAAAGAACCCACACATAGTGCTTTTGCTGCCTTATGCTACCCATTACTCAGTACAACTGAGTAAAATAGAGACACTTAGAAAGCAGCGGGAAATTTAGACAGAATAGCAAACAGGAAAAACTGGATTGCTATGGGGCCTTGAGTAATAGAAATGAGATTAAACTAAATCACACAAAACAGAAGGTTCTGCATTTACATCATACATTATTGTTCATTCCTTGATGATGAAATGACAGAAGATCCTATGTTTACTAGTTAGTCATAGCTTGTCTATTACCAGCAACATGACACAGCTTTCAAAAATACAAATGCATCTTGGGATCATATTAGGAAAGAGATTTCCAGCAGCCAATGTATTGAGAAAGGTCTCATTTTAATATATTAGGCAGAGGTCAGACTGACGCTGCTGGAAGGATATATCTTAGAATGTAACTCTAGCCAGCCACCCTGGTGAAGAAAAGGATTTTTTTCTTCCTTAATTCTGGAAAGGTGCAAAGTGTTGGGTCATGTAGAAAGATGATCAACATATGTCATGACTAATCACACTGGCAGTTTATAGCACTGTTCTGTAGCTGAGGGCCTCCAGGAATGACTTTGCCAAAAAGTAGCAATACTTATTTGGCTGACAGCACCTAAAGAATAGTAAGAATGGGTTTAATTGCCCAAGAGGAAAAGGGATTATAGAAAAACAAGTGCAGAGAAAGGCTTTCCCTGCTCACCATAACAACACATCTAATAAGAGAAATCTAAAAAAGATGTGCTTCATCTACTTTGAAAAAGGATACACATGAATGGAAAGCTATGCAAAGGGGTTTGTATGACAGAGATCAACTTGTGCATAAACTGTTTCCAATATTTTTAGGTCAAAACTTAGAAAAAGGTTTATAGCCACCAGAGCTCTTTGGCTCTCACCTGGCATCTCAGCAACAGAAAAGGTGCTAGTCTGCAATAGAAGTGGACTCATCTCGATTATCCTTCAAGTTCCTTCCTGTCTTACTATATTTCTTAGGGAAGATGTCCATCCAGCTTTCCCCCTCGTCGCTTTGTTTTTCCCCTCTGACAAGTACCCCTCTAATTACTGGAGGTCATAACAATCTGAAAAAGAGACAAAGAATTACCAGCAGGTGGTGAAACACAATTGTAAAACTCTGTAATCACAATAAATTTGAATCACTTGGAAATAGAAGCAGAGAGAGTCTGAAATGGTGGTCTTACCTCCATTGTAATATATCTGTTCTTAGAATCAATGTCTCCACATTACCATTCTCATTTTCCAGACTCTCAGTCTGCATGTGAATTGAACAAAGTCTTTGTAAACTTACTCAAGACTGAGTTAATATCCTAATCATAAATACACTAGGAGGACTAGGGACATATCCTTCCTATTAATCCAGGGACAAACTTTTTTTTTTTTCTTTGAGCTGGAGCAAAATTGGGTCAAAGAGCTCAGTACTCTAGCTTGTTCATTCATGTAGTCATTTACCATGCAAGATGATTGCAAATCATTGTGCAAGGCAGAAGTCAATGATGAAACAACTGTTTAGATTATATTTTTTATTTAAAGGTGGACTCTCTGTTCCATCTCAAACATCAATTGTATTAACAGATAGTGTGAGTTGTTAAATGGTTTAGCTTGTCTGAAATAGCAGGTGAACTGATTGCTGAACTGCCTTTTTCCAGGGGGTGCATATTCCATTGGAAATTTTTCTGAAGTCTAAGTTTTTATGGGAAATTTCTGAGAAAAAAAGCTCAATATTATTTTGTTATATTTTGCACATTTTTGCAAATCTGAAAAAAAAAAAAAAAAGAAGAAAGAAAGACAATATATGTCAAGAAAAATCTACAAACTCTCACAACATTTAAAGTGTCAATACAAAAATGAACTGACCAAATCTTCTCTCCAGACACTCAGGTTTATAGACTGAATATGAAAGATTGGAATAAGCCAGAAATCAGGATGTTTAATTCAATCCTACAACAATGTTTTGTTCTGATAAAGTAAAATAGGCTTAAATTAGTTTTTATTTTCCTTCCATATTAATCATCCTAAAGGGAGTGCCTTATTATGACTATGTTCTAGACTACAATTTTCTATGCCAGTCAAATGTTTTGGCAGCACAAAGAAACTACACGGAAGTTTCCAGTTCTTTGTTATGACTCACTATTACTTAGTGATTTACAGAAAGAGGAGCCACTCCACTTGAATGGAAATATAGGGATTATTGCCAGATCCTGCAGGTTTGGAGGCCATTCCTTTTTTTCATTTATGTCTCTTCCCCAACTCCCTTGCCTTCTTCCCATCACACATTTTACCAAGTCTAAGTTCTTCGGGATGGGTTCTATTTCCTCTGATATGGGTGTAGAGCCCAGGTCCCTATACATAGAGTGTTTTAGCACAAGGACTTTAGTAGGACAGGATTTTAGTGGGACTTGTGCTCTTGCTTGTATCATTCTGTTCACGTGGGAGTTCTACACGCTGTTACCAACAACCAAGAAGGTCACTCTATTCCTGTTTTCCCAGAATATGTCCAAATGCCTACTTGATGATGAATACAAACCCACAGTCTAAGGACCTTCAAACTGATGTGCCATGGCAGGTCTAGGCTGCAAGGTGATTAGATAGTTTTCCTTATGCAGGAAATGAAGAGTTCCGACATCTGCCTTCTATTACCCTGGACTCATGCACATCTGGCTGTTGGAGCTGTGAAGCATCAGGATGTACCTTGGTTCTGTGGCAGTGCTGTGGCAGTTTCTCTTCAACATTACTTCTTCATCACCCCTAGGAGCTAAATAAATAAAATGCTGGTCCAGTTAACAAGTGGGCAGCGGTGCAGCTGTGCTGTCAGCCAGGGGTTAGAGGACCCCATCTACCAGATTACAGTGATGAGAGAAGGCAGAAGCAAGTGCAGGTGGTAAAATCAAACAAGTATTCCTATTTTGTGTCCTTAATAAGGACTATTTGGTCTGTGTTACAGCTGTCTGGTTACGTCTTCTAAAACTACATCAGGAGCACACAAGCAGAACAGTGCAGAGATTTCTGGGCTAGCAGTCAAGTGGTAGCTCCAGAAGCAGAAGAGTTTAATCAGTGTTTTGCTACATGCACACAAATTATCTTTGTTAGGATGCAGGTGCTGTGGCACTATGTCTGTGTTTCCCTTGATCTGAGTTGGTACCTCTGCAGATCCAGTCTGTTGACTGTGTGATTGTATCTGCTCTACTAGCTTCAGCTTAGCAGGGCCCTGGCCCTGCTGCATTGCACACTATAGATGCCTGTCCAGCTTGAAAAGAATAGAGTTACTCTTTGGAAGCCTTGCTGACACCACAAGCTGCTTTTTAAGCCAGTTATTCTTAAGATGTGTAAACTGAAAAAGAATTTTTTCTGGACTGCTGAGAAATGAGGCATAGAGTTGCTTTTATATTTGTCCCAAAGTCACCTCTTGTTCTAAATTCAGTGCTGGAGAAGGATTCTGAATTACGTAGGTTTCCTATTGTCTGTAACTTTGCCAAAGACAAAGTATATAATGAAGGTCATACAAGTGAGTGAAGGTAAAATAAATTAGGTTACTACAATGAAATGTGAGGATTTGATCAGAACAATTAAATTAATGTTCCTTAGAAAACTGAGGGGGAAGAAGGGAACCAGGAAGGAAGTTATTTTGTTTAGTTACCAGTCCTTGTTGCTACGCAGAGTTATTAACTGTCATTGGGACTGGCGTACATGTTCTAGCCAAAGAAAGATACAGGGTGAGTCAAATCATTCACAGAGTGGAATTAATGTTTCATGTGCAGCCTTCTGAAATTACAGGTAATGAGGTTATAAATTGCCAGAGAAATTGTACATGAGACAACATTCCAGTTAGAAGAGACATTGCTTGTTCAGGCGACAGTAGCGGGACCTCAGGATTGCAATCAGAGGTCCTAACCAGTGAAATACATGAGCACCTGACCTTTCAGGCAGCAAAGCTGTCCTGGGGATATTTGCAGGGGTTTTTATTCTTTTCTGTAACTGTGAATATCTATTTCTGCTCACTAGTAGATTCTTGTATGAAAGTACATTTCTCTCATTCCCCAACCTCAGGTGCAAGGCAAGCAGATGGGAGGGAATGAATTTAAAGCAGCGGCGACTAGAAATAAGGAGGCTAAAAAAGGAGATGAGCAATAGGACACGTGTGCAGAAGTTCAGAGAAGAATTTCAGAGAATGAAAAAGATAAGAAGGCAAATAAACATTGAGAAAGACACATACATAAGAGAATGAATTAAGGTTGTGCAGAGATTAATATCCAAGCTAGGCCTATTTGTTTTACCCCTAAGTACTTGATGTTGCATCTTTAATATAGGGATTGGAAGTGGAGGGGAATTCTCTGTAATTCTGTTATAAAACTTGGGGGGGGGGACGACCAAAAGAAAATAAAGAATAACCTTATTCAACAGGGTGTTCATTCCCAGCAGTGGACGTCTGAAATCACACAGCAGTAATTTCATTTCCCTCTCTACCTTGGGACTGATGCATTTCTTTCACCTATTCCCTCCTGTCTTAAATACTCTCACTGCTTTTCAGAAGCTTCTGTGTTGCACTGCAGAGACAGCTGCAGTTATGTGGAGAAAGCAGTCTTTTGTTAAAGTACACTGGAAGTTTAATGGAACAATTACACTGTTTAACTGATAAGGTACAAAATCATTCTAGAAACTTAAGGTCATGCAGGTTTTAAGAGCGTTTGGCTCTTGGCTTCTTGATTTCAGGTATCATTGTCAGCTATATATGACATTTAAGGTAAATACTAAGATAAGATATCTCAGTCCCACTTCTCTGCTATGTTCTTGTTTCATCCTTCTTTTTCTCTCCATTTTCTGCCATTCTGTATTCAGCCAAGGTGCTCAGCCTTCCTCACAGGTATCACACGAGTGGTGTGTGGGGAGATGAAGGAATTGCATGACAGAAAGACACCAACTGACAGGCCAATACTGCCAAACGTTGTTGGATGCCTTTGGAACAGGAAGATTTCATCAAGATAAAGTTATTCTCTTCTGTTAGAGGAAGAAACAAACTTGTAAACAGCAGCAAGACAAAAAACCCTGGCTCAAATTGCCAAGCTTAAAAAAAGCATTCTACTGGCTAAAATGAAAAGACTTTCTGGCAAAGGAAAGCCCATCCAGGTTCAGCATCAAATCAGCCTGTTCCACTTTTGTGCTTTCTTTTATAATTAATTTTCTTTAAATCAACAGGATTTGAAGTTAAAATAACTGCGTCAGGAGACCAGATTTCCAAGGCTGGAATCCTAATATCCTAATGAATACATCACTATCCATAAGGAAATACAAGGCCAAGAGATTGCCCTACATGCCTTTTTCCCGTGAAATAAGTAACTCATTCTTATTTCCCCACAACAACATACTTCAGAGGCCCAGTGGTTAGCAAGTCACAAGGTCTGTGCAATTACCATTCTTCTAAGTGAAAAGCTTTAGAAGAGCAGCTACTCCAGAAAACAAAGCTTATGACCTCTCAAATGGAGTGGGCATAGTTGTCACAACCTTTAAAACATCCAACCTGATGGCTTCTCTGAAGTTAGATTGAGTCCTCCTTCTTGCCTTTCTTGAAGATTGGGGTGATATTGGCTTTCCTCCAGACCTCAGGCACTTCACCTCTTCTCCAGGACCTTTCAAAGATGATGGAGAGCAGCCCAGCATTGACTTCTGCCAGCTCCCTCAGCACTCGCAGATGCATCCCATCAGGACCCATGGACCTGTGGATATACACTGTACTTAACTGTTCTCTAGCTTGGTCTTCCTCAACCGAAGGGGAAGTCTTCTTCCATCCAGACCTTCTCTGTTTCTACCAAAGTGTGGGACTCCTGAGGGCTGGCTTGAGCAGCAAAGACTGAAGCAAAGAAGGCATTCAGCTACTCCGTCTTCTCTGCATCCTCTGTCACCATGGCACCTGTCTCATTCAACAATGGACTCACATTTTCTCTCATTTTCCTTTTGCCTTCAATATACTTGAAAAAACCTTTCTTGTTGACTTTGACATCTCTTGCCAATTTTAATTCCAAGGAGGCCCTGGCTTTCTTCATTTTGTCCCTGCATACTCTAGCAGCATTCTTACAATTGTCCTGAGTGATCAGTCCCCTTTTCCACTCAGTGTAAACTTCCTTCTTCCACTTGAGCTTTTTCAGAAGCTCCCTGCTCAGCCACGCAGGTCTCTTGCTTCCTTTGCCTGTTTTATTTTTTCCTTAGGGATGCACCAATCCTGAGCTTGGAGAAAGAGATACTTGAATATTGTCTAAGACACTGGTATATTTTCACCTTTTTTGGAAATGCAGCTTAGAAATTGGCAATATGGAAAACACTGAGAAGAAGAGATGAGAGAACAGAGTGAACCTGCAAACAGCAACTTTCTGTTTTCCTCTCACCAGATGATAATCAAAGATGTGAAAGAGAGAAATATTCTGTGAGATTCAGTTTGCATTATCACAATTCTTTATTGGTTTTTTTGTTTTTGTTTTTTTTTGTAAGAAGTGAATAGAAGTGCCTAGGGGATCTGAAATGACAGAGGAACATCTGTGGGATGCTAAATCTGGAAGTTACATAACAGTATCTGAAAAAATAGGAGTCTTTGATATAAGCATCTACAAAACAAAAATGCCAACAGCCCATAAAGATGCCCTGATAGGTTTATTATTTTGTTTTATTTTGTTTTGTTCCATTTTCTACCTTGTGACTTTCTAATATGATAAAGCTCTTTGGATACAAATTGACTTTCTCAGGGAGCTGTTTGTTACAGTTTCACTAGTTTGATGGATGCGTTAACAGACTGGAAGTTGGCTTGTTTCAGCAAAATAAACCAAAAATCAAGCAGAAAATAAATCCTGTCCTAGGTAGACTAAGAACCTGGCTGTAAACACTACCAACTAGTTTTGAAAGGGACAAGACAGGTATACTTTAGAGTTTTGACAGAACTTAACTGATATCCAAGTCACATCAAACTTTTCCAGCACAAACTACTTCTTGCAGGTCTGGGATCCTGCTTGTCCTGCTTGTTTTATGGAGATTTTTTATTGTTAAATCTCTTGCTTCAAAGCAAATTAAATGGGAAACACTCATCATATTTTATAAAATCATATTCCCAGTTGTTTCAATAAATCAATTGCTGCCCCAAATACAGGGACTAACTTCAAGAGAGCAAGACAGCACACCTGCATTAGAAAAGAGGCTTTCTTTTTTTCCTCTTCTTCCCATTTGAAGACCAATGCATTTCTCTTAGAGTAGATGAAGAGCAAAAATCTGGATCTGCTCTTTGAGGAAAAAGTGAGAACATGATTTGTTTTGTCCAAAATAGAGCCAAATTCACAGGCCTGTAAATCATGCCACTGACCCTGTGCCTTATGCCTGGAGTGTCAGTGGTGCTGATATGTAAAGTAACATCACACATCAGCAATACAGTTAGCTTCACTCCATTAAATTAAGCAGGATTTCTTTAACATGGAAAGGAGGAATGGGAGGAGACGGGAGGGCATTGGGAGTCCAGGTCATCTGTAGGAAAGTCATAAGAAGTCTCTTGTTTCTTTTCCAACATACAGGTATCTCCTTTTGTCATGTCCTTGAATTCAGTCAACTATGAAAAAATTGTAGGCAAGATGACAGATTAATCCCAAACCTAAAAAGAGAGCAAAATAAATGAAGAGAGTTAAGCTGAGAAAATGTACAATTTTGTTTAAACTTTCCTGTGGTTATGTCTCTGTCAACTTTATGAGATGGAGTTGTTTTGTGTGTGACTATATTCATTCTTCTCACAGGTCTCAGGAATTAAACACGATACACAACTAGTTAGACCAGCAAAGTTGTTGTGGTGAGCATATAAACGGCTTGTTTGCCAGGAATGTTGCATAAAGGGTGCTCCAGATAAACAAAACTCAGTAGTTATCCTGTCCTTCACAGAACTTCTACATAAAAAACAGGATGGCACAAAGTGCTACTGTTCCTCAACTGCATAATGCTGAAGGTGTGATGATGATATTTCATGTAAAGGAAGGAAGTCAAGGGAGAGTAGTATGGTTGTACATAAATTATAAAGTCAAGCTCACAGTAAAGCTGTTTTTCCTTTGTTCCTTCTTTTACTCATCCCTTCCTTTGTTCCCTCCTCCCTCCTCTTCTCCCTTCCTACCCTTCCTTCCCCACTTCCTTTCTTCCCCATTTCTACTTATATCAACTTCTATGTTTTATGCATTTCTTAATTCCTTTTCTGTAGTGCGGCTAATCAAAAGTGTGGAAAAGTAAATATAGGCTTAGCTTCAATGTGAAGGATCAGTTGGATTCCTTGGTATTCTGCAGCCCATTTCTCTACACACTGCCAGGTACTCCTCAAACAGAAAAGGCCAAAAATTTTATCACTATGAGTTTAATAATATTAAATGGACTTTTTTTTTTTTTCCATATTGTTATAAACAGAAAAACTGGACAACATCAAAGAAAACACAGCAAAGGAGAAGGGCAATAATATGAGGGTTAATGATAATATGGTAGTTTCTTTAAAGGATTACCTATGTTACTCACTAGTAACAAATGCAGGGAGGGACTGTGTTCTGTTCTTGCAAGAAACAGGGAAAACAGTCAGTGTGTCTTTGCAAAGCCTAACAGTTATTTCATGCTTGGTTTGCAGGAAGGTGGCTCTCCCTTGCCTTGCACTAGACTAAGCATTCCTGCAGTCTTTCCCAACTTATGTCCCAACACAAGCCTTGGCTGTGTTCCAGCCCCACGTGAGGACACGATGAGGTCTTACACTTTGCCCTGGTTTTTGTTCAGGCATGTAGTCCAAAGTTTCAGGAAGATGTTGAGAAACTCTTAATGGATGCCTAGTTTGGACAACGAAGCAATCATTATTCAGCGTGGCAGACCCATCCAGCTCACATGCTGTGTTCTCTACTGAGATTTTTTAATTATCATTATTATTTCGTTATTTACATATCTTTAAAACTTTGTTCAGTGCCTACTAGAAGCATGAATAGCACTGGAAGTAGTCCAGCACTTTGCATTTTCATACTGCTTTGGGACAGGCTCCCACAGGAGGTTGGTACACAGACTGGACTCTGCCCTTCAGTTGCCCAGGTGATTGTAATGCCCCTTGGCAGGCACACAGACTTTCACAAATGGCACAGTGTAGAGTCTCTTGAGGAGAGCAAGGTAATCTCTGAATGTGCTATAACGCTGAATGAGATCTGCAAGGTGTGAATTCAGCAAAATCTTACAACAAATAAACAGCTAAATAAGATGTCGCTAATCTAGGCCCCCTGTAAATCAGAAAGGAAGGCAGCAGCAGGCAAGACACGGCTAATCTAGGCTCCTTGTAAGTGAGAAAAGAAAGCAGCAGCAGGAAGGGCAGGAAATTTATTTGTTTGGAATTTCGACTACCCAATTAATCTGTGCAAAACAGAAGTGAATGGCTGTATAATGTCTAGATGACGACTGAAAAACCAATGACAAGAGTTTCTGTGGATCCTAGAATTGCCTTGAGTAACTGTCTTGGACTTCACCAAAGTGACAGTGGTCTCTGCAGCTCAATGTAGACAGGTATTATTTTGCCATGGTAGAATATCACACACAACTTTGCTTACAATCCAAGGGTGTGACATTGCACAGCACCCTGGCCTAAATATACAAACCTCAAACATTTAATTCTTTATTGGGTAATAGTACTTCAGATAGCTGTGAAGAAGAGTAAAGAATCAAACCTCCAGTTGCTGTCTCAGATATGCAAAAAAATCTTCATGACCTGACATAACATGAATGTATCCCAGTAAAGTTAAAATGGAATCGTATCTTATGCAGATGCTTTTATTCCAACATATTTATTTTATGGTTTCCTTTAACTCTGAGCAAATGCTTCTGTCAAAAAGCAGTAGCTACTTCTGAGAGGAAGAAGTTGCCTTTGGAGGTGTAAAAGCTAGTTTTACGCTAGCTTAATAAGGTATGCCTATATTTGTACAAACTGATAAAACCAGAAGAATACAAGGCTTCAAATATACAAGCATGCAAAGACATTTCATTTTGTAACTTTTCTGATAAATTCTGCCCTGCCATATTCCATTGGATTACAGATGTAAGTCAAGCTTAACATAGGCTTTAAGTAAAATAACTGTAGAACCATGGAACTAGACACTTCACTGTAGGTAAGAACATTTACTGGATAAAGGTATTAAAGATCCTGCAGAATTTTTTAATGCTGATTGAGCAAATGATAATTATTTTTCTGTTTGTAAGGTTATAACAAATTTTTACCTTTATTCACTTTACATCCTATTGAACTTATGTTTGCAATTGAAAGGTTCACTGAATTGATCAATTACTACATTTAATATTAAGCTAAAATGCTTTCTGTATTTCAGCCTTCATTATCACTTGCTGTTCAATTAAATACAAGGAATCCTTCAGTTAGAGTTATTCCAGTTCTATAGGGAAAAGTAATGGTTTATAAAGAGTAAATGTAACCATCAAGTTTACTTCTGCAACCTTTGAAAACTGTAATTAAAAGTAACATTTTGCCTTGTTATCCTCTCTATTGTTTTGATCTGTGTATGCGTTACCTTGGTATCATGCTGTTGAGTGTTGTTTCAGAATAGGTATTTGGCCACATCACAGGTCATTCAAGCCTGCATTTCTTTTCAAATGGCTTCGGATTTAGGGAGAGAAAAAAAGAAAAGGCAATGGTGCATTCAGTTTTCCTGTCACTATCTATCCACCCTACAGGCTGAAGTAAGTCTAAAGTCTAAAGACTTAAGACTGAATTGGACAGAAGGTATTTTGCTACAGAGCAAAGATTTAACTATAGCCTGGCTAAACATTGGAATCTGTACCAGCACATAAGGCCCATAGAGCCACAGATCAACGAGTACTGCACAGGTCAAACACTGAAGCATTAAGACCATGCAGAGTATCGCTAATGGCTTTGCAACCATTAGTTGCAAATGCAAATACTCCTGACACAGCAACTTGGTAAGGGAAAACAAAAATATTTAAACTTGAAGAGTTATCATGGAAGCAACATTGTGTAAAAAGGCGTTTTAACAGCTATGTCCATACTGCACAGTTCTGAGGCTAAGAGCAGCAAAAGCCATGTAGGAAAACCTGTCTTTTGGAAGAACAGACATTCAGGGAAGGGGACCCCAAACTTTGGGCAGCTGAGCCCTCTCCCTTTTCACGCGTGAAACAGGTTCATCACAAGTGCCTCAAGTTCAGCACAGCAATGGGTGAACATGCTCTGCAGGCCCTTTGCCCAGAGGAGGTGGACAGTGGGTGCCGTGGTTTGACCTCGGCAGCAACAGAAGCGCCACGTGGCAGCCCGTTGGCTCTGATGCCCCACGGTGGTGGGGAGAGGATGGGAAGAAAAAAGGCAGACTCGTGGCTTGAGATAAAAACTGTTTACCAAAACAACAGGTATTTCAGGGAAACAGTAACACGGATGGAGGGTACAAACACGAGTACAATACCAACCACAGCCCACGCCACCCTAACCACCACCAATGCTGCTGAGCTGCACCCCAGCACTGCCCGCCCAGATATACACCTATACCGTGATGTCACCATGCCCACTTCCGGTTTTGGCCCCTCCCATTCCCGGCTAACTCTCTGCTGTCCCTGGGCCCAGCGCATGTGGGGTGGAATAGCTGTGTTGGATAGAGCCAGGGGAGCCTTGTCCCTGCTGGAAACCAGGACAGTGGGACACGGGACGTCTCACCATAAGGCCCATTGTCTGTGAAACACTGGGAACATGGGGGAAAGCCTGTTAGGCTGGGAAACTGAAATATTGCCTTAGGGCCCATTATGCCCCATTTAGTTCCTATGCCCGTCTTCTGACAACATTTTGTATATTTTACTTGAGATTTTGAGAGGCCTGAGGTTAAATTGTGAGGACACCTGTGTTTGCTGCTCCTCTAACTGCCCCTGCTGGGACCTGTGTCCCGTTTGTGAGTCCTTCAAGGCCTGCTTTTCCCTCGAAGGCGGCCGCCATTCATGGCCGGCCTGCAGGCCTCTGGCTCTACACCTGGCTTTTGGAGGGCCGAGGCGTGGGCAGGGGAAAGCTGACAATAAAAGTTGCCAGTGCAGGTTTTGCCTTGGCTGCCGAAGGACGAGGGGCTCGCAGGGGCTGCTCGGAAGGCCTGCCCTGCCAGCGCACCCCGGTAGCCAGGAGACCTATGGGCCGCCAGTGATCCTGCCACCCGCCTGAGGGGAGCGGACTACAACTCCCAGCGTGCACCACCGCACCTGAGGCCGCCCTGATTGGCTGCCTGTCCGCCTCCCCGGGCGTGACGGTGGGAGGCTGGCGGTGGCGGTGTCGCAGTCCCCCGCGTGTTCGCGGGCCGGCGGGCCCCATGGCGGCGGCGGCCTGGGGGCGGTGCGGCAGCCCCGCTCTTCTGCGTGGGGCGGTCCGGGCAGCCCCGGGCCGTGCCTGCAGCACCGGAGCGTCGGTGAGGGCTCCCTCCGCCGTGGCTCAGGTGAGGGGAAGTGGGGACCGGCCGGAGGGAGGGTTGGCCGGCGAGGCCTGGCGAGTGGAGGGTTTGGGGCCGGTGATGGGTGGGTGGCGCTGCCGGGGCGGGGGGAGGCGTGTGGGGTTTTGAGTCCCGGGCCGGTGCTTTGCGCCTGAAATTAAGGAAAGGTAGTTAGTGGAGGGCTAGCCGCGATAAGCCAGGTCCCCCTGCCGCCCTCGTCTGCAGCGCAGGGGTCCGGCTGCTGGAGCCTGTCAGGGGCTGTTGAAACTCTGCCTCTTGCTTTCTAATAAAAATACTTGCTTTTGCAACCTGTCCCGCAGCCGTAGGTGATTTGTGTGGCCAACGTGACTTGATTGCGTGGGGAGGGAGCCAACGAAACATGCAGTAATATATGATTGTATGTTTTTGCTTTGTTGAAATGTCACCCTTGGGTTGGAAGTAAGTAGGACGCTCAGTCTCTTGGACTGAACCAGTTCTGTGCTCCTTCTAAGTGAAAAGAGAGATTACACAATGACGTTTGATCTGCCTAGGTCGAAAACAAGTACTTTTGGCAGCTTTCAGTGCTTGTGCTCCCAGTGGTCACACGACCTTTGCAATGAACCTGTTTGTTCTGTCACAGAGGTGAAATCAACACAGGTGTTGTCCGGATCTGGCTCCTAGTTCAACTTTTCAGTCAGGTTGATTCTGTCTTTTGGTGTCCAAATGCAGGAGAAAGAAAGGCAAAGGTTCTGTAACTGCCTGTCAGAAATAGGACATGACATGTAGAGTAATCCCAGCTGGGTCATGATTTATTGATTTACATGCAATTGCATGACTGGCTTTAACAAGCAGAAAACAGGCTAAAGCTCCTAGTGACAGTTCTCATGTCGCCAGAATTGAATGCATTCACTGCCACTTACTTATTTACAGAAAGTCGAATGGATTTCTATGTTGCTTTATTGAATGCTTACTTAGCCCACGTATCTAGAAAAGTAATTAAGTTTCTTCTCTCCCTCCTCCTTCTCCCCCCAGTCCCCCCCTCCCTCCCCCAACCTATGTACTTTTGTATAAATTCTGATCAGAGTCACTTTTAAGTGTTATCTATAAATCGAGTAGTTCTAACATACATTCAGGAATACTTTTGAGAATGCTTGATTACACCATCCATCTCTGAAAGCCCTACTCCCTTAGGGGATGAAAGCCACAGTGGCAGGAAGAATGGGATGAGTGATTTATGTGTGTGGTGTAGTAACCATGACAAGTGAGCTGGGACACTGGCTGATACCCTGTGGGGCCTGAGAAACAAGCTAATGCAAAAGCAGAGACAGTGCAAACTTAGCAGCTATTCAGTGATAACATACTCATTGCGCCTTTCTGCTCTCGGTCTCTCATGAGATTCATCTGTAGAGAAGAGCAATTAGCATTGGGGGACATTGAAACGTGCTTTCAGATGTTCAGCCATTCAAAACAGTTGTGGATACTGCTTGACTGTGCTCTGGGTTGGATCTGAAAATTTTCATGGGTTCTGTTTAGTTTTGTGAGATTTCAGCTGGGGTTGCAAAGGGGAGAAGAGAGTGCTACACTTTGTTTTTTATCCCCTTTTAAGATGTCCTTTCCAGCTGTGGAAGGAAGAATTCTGTAACTCAGAAGCCTCAGGAGATTACTGAAAGGCTATGTCCTAGGCCATCCATTTTAAGTCTTTAGGTGAAAAGCAGTGGGATCAGTACAGCTGCTGTATTCGAATCGTGTAGTGAACTTATGTTCAACTTATGATGTTTTTAGCCTGTTTCTACATGCTGTTTTTTGAGACAGTGGAAGAATATCTGTGCGCATTTTATCCGCTCTGTATCCTGCATTTTCTATCTTTATAACACTGTCTGTGAATGCTTGGTAAGGGACTCTCTCCGGCAGAAACACTTAGGAGCTTTTATTGGTGTTTTGAATGTTTTTTGAATCTTTATGGCCTTTTTTATATATTCTATGTAGGAAATGTGGTAAAAATTGATGTATTTATAGAATTGGAATGGTATTGACCACGTAACCTGACTGGGCAAATCTGAGGCTGTGGAAATTTGTCCATTTTGAAGGTGACATAAGATATACCTGGGAAGCTGATCCTAAATTGTTTACAAATAAAACCTGGAACTTGATCAGGTTGTTATTGGACTGGTTAGTTCACATGTTTGAGCCTTTTGTTTGTGTATTGGTATTTAAGATACAGTTCTCAGTCTTGGAGATGTACACACAGGGTGGAGCCCCTTTTTCTAGGACTACGTAAGAGCAGGTAGCAACCCGCACTCTGCAGGCAACGTTTTTGTGGTTGGTTGGTTGTGTACAAGGATTTCTTAACTAATTCACAGTTAACAAAGGAAGGTCTGATGCCATCCTGTAATCTTGTACACTTATTGATACATGTCCAAATTACATTATTGAATTAAAATCATATAGGGTCACATATTTCTACTACAGAACTGTATTTTCCAGTAAAATAGGAAAAGCAATTTGTACTTTTTTTTTTTATTTTATTGGAAGGTAGAAGTTTACATGTAACCTTGCCCCCAGCTTTTTGAAAGAAAGGAAGACTATGAGAGGACTCTTAAGATAGGGGGACTTGAGAGCAATAACATTAAGGAAATAGTTTGTGTTTGGTCGTCTTTTTTTTTTTTTTTT
>VXBW01002575.1:238532-360659 GCA_013400375.1 Thinocorus orbignyianus
TTTTTTTTTTTAAATTCTGCTGTAGTTGTATCATTTCCAGTAAAGGTCTTTGGCATCCTGATACAATGTTTCATTTCAACTTCCTCCTTCTGTCTGTGCAGATCCTGTAATTCAGACATAACCACCTGAACTGTTTGGTGGCCTCAATGAAGTTTGAGAGCCTCACTGAGATGAAGAGGAGAGCCCAGCTTGTCTAGAAAGACCTCATATGGCCTTTATTTTTGGCCAGTTATGTCAGAAACTCTCTGTGTGCTGGAGCTCCATTTTGTGGGTAGCTGGTCAAAGTCCCTGAGCAGTACTGTCTGTGCCAGTAACCAGAACTGTAGCATGCTGTTTAGGGTCAAATGTTGGGCAGCAGCTGCTGAGCCTTCAGAAAAACATTTGTCTTGGACTTCTCAGCTCAGACCTCATTCTGGCAGTTGGCCTATTTAGACCCATTTCAGCCTCTGTGGTTGTCTAATTTCCAGGTTGAACAAGGGCGCTATGTCACCGCTTTCCTAAAGACTAAGATATTAAAAGTGAGGAATGAAACAGAAGAGCTTTTGCTGAGTTGTGTCCCTGATGCTGGCACAGCGGCGGTAGGCACTGCAGTTGAGGCGGCAGCGCTGATGCACAAACCCAGCAGAATTGCAGGAGCTGAAAGAGCAGCAAGTGCAAATGGTGTCACAATATACATGGTTGTGGTGGTCCCTGAGGCCTGTACAGAAGAAGTGTTTGCAAGCATTACTCTTTCATAGTGTGCAAATATCACTGGGGATAAGGTGAAAGTGGAAGGGTAGAGCGAGTATAGTACTCAGTCTTCAGCCTGATAAATAGATAAAAGCTCTGTTCTCTTCCCCCTTGTGTTTAACTTGTGAGCCTTTCCAGTATCTGTCAGTTTGTGGTGTTCTTGGTAGTTATTAATACCTCTGGTGACAGCTTCCAATTTTGCTGTGTTGTTAGAAGAGTTCTTCTGGAAATCACAGGTGAATTGGCAGGTCTGAGGGACTGACAGCTTGTCAAAATATAGCTGCTAGGAGCAGTCATCTAAGCTCTCATTCTTTCAGCACTAGTATAGAACATAGGATTGACAGCCCAGAGAGTGAAACTGTTTTTTCACAAATCAGATAAAGCACACTGTGTGACAGGGCATACTTCTCTTATGTGCGGAAGTGTCTCCTGTCAACTATGGAGAGTGGGGACTTGGGAATTACAACCATCCCTTTTGAGTGAAAAAGTTTTTGGTATGTTAACGTATCAATGCCCAACCATATAAGCCACCTATCTTTTCCAACTGCAGGAAGCCTTTCTGCTGTAACCTGGGAATTGTAGCAGGCAGCTTTTGCTTTCTCCCTGTGCCAGTAGCATTCACAAAGGCTGCAAGTGACTAGGTCTAACCTTGCACTATTCTTCCACTTCAGAAAATCCTGCTTACACAACTACCGGAGAGAGCGCTTTATCCTTGCGCTGAGTTTCCATCTCTTACATTTGGCCTTCCCTGTTTGACAAATTGATAAAAATATGAGTCAGTGCTGGGTGCAGTGGTAGTTTTGGTAAGAAAGGATCTGCTCCTGCTGGAGCTCAAACTGATGCTACTGAACTCTTCAAGAGTGTTTCCTAATTCCTCCTTGCTGACATCAAACTGGACAGAAACTGAACTAACAGCCTAAAAATTCCATCTCCGGTCATTCTTTCTTTCCCAACAAACATATCACTGTAAACCACAAGAAGTTGACAGAAAGAAGCTCTAGCAGCTCTGGAAAACTTTTTGTTTCTTTTCCCCAATCCCAACTCCCGCTATTTTGTAGCAAGAGAGCAAAAGTTGGTTATTTCCAACAGGAACTTTGAGGTATATCGACACCAATTGCCTGTTGAGTGCCTGTTCTTTTAATATGACTTCTTGACAGTTGACTTTAGAGTAATTAATGAATTCTTTTACTTCAGCTTCCCTGCCTGTAACAGCTACACAGGTGGATACTAGACCAGAAACAGAACTGTTGTCTCCTTCATCCCACTCCAGTTATGGCTTCTTTCTGAAAATAGGAAATTACTTTAAGCATATTATTGTCCTTGAAAGTATGCAGTTTTGGCATCCATCATATACAATCATTAAAGCCTCCCTCTCTTGCCTCCTATCTGTCAGGGGGGACAGCTTTTCACTTCTTTCCTTTCTTGTAAGGCATGCTCTAAAACAGGGAGGCAGGAGGTTCCTACTGTTCTGTCTTCAAGTGGAGTGGGTAAGGATGTCTGATCCTGAAGAGGTGTAAAAATGACATGTTGAGGAAGGAACAGGAAAGGAGTGGTCCTATAAGATGAGCTAAAACAATTTTAATAAGCATGGGCATGTTTTCCCTCTTAAATGTAAACACCTTTCTGAAATAATAGGAGAGAGAATATCAGAAATCCCACCAGGCCAGAAAGTGGTGCACTTTTAATGAAAAACATACTTCTCTGTTGTGTTTTTTTCTGAGTTTGACAGTATTTGAAGTATCTTCAGATTTAGTCTGTTCAGGGGTGAGTTTTCTAACTGGAGAAACAGCAGAAATGAAGTCTGGATATTTAGCTGGGCTCTTCAACTAAACCCTGCTTGTATTCTGAGAAACTCTCATGATAAGTGCAACAGAGCCAGCATTTCTAACACAGCAAGTTTCCAACCTGGGATTTTTGGGGGGAAACTGAAGCTGTGCGGAGCTCACAACCAACCAGCAGGTGCCCAGGCTGGAGTGTTTCTCCAGAGGGGATTAAAAACCAGACAACTTGTTCTGCCTTTGCAGGCTGGAGACAAGGGAGATGTAAGGCTGTGTGTGAGTGTGAGCAGTGCCTGTGGCCACACAGAGGTGGCCACCACCACCACCTGCAGCGAGAGAAGGCCAGACCTGCGGGGGGCTGGCCTTGTACCCCTTATCCCACTGCTTTTGTGGCCACTGCTACGAAATAGAAACTGAAAGAGATTTCTTTCTTCCGCCAGAAAAGCAATTACATTGAGACTAGTACCGCTGTTTTATCAGGGGCAAACAGATGCTTTCAGGGCTTTAAACAGCCACTTCATGTCTCTTGTCTTCTCAATATCTTCTTGAACCCCTCGCCCAGCTGCCAGGGATGTTCTTGGAGGCCTCGTTTAACCACAAGGCTGTTTGGATTAAGAAGTGTTGTGGATTGTTTAAAAGCTAGTGGAAAGACTGGGCTGCCAGGAAAGACTACTCCTGCTAATAAGTTTAGCAGCAGTCATGTTGTTTGCATCGCTGGAGTCAAAATTGCTGCAGCTACTGATGGCAGAAGCTGAGCCTCTCCCCAAATAGCCCTTGCTGTCTGGCTGTTGTGGTCACTGAGGGTGCCCCCTCTGGTCTTCTGCTCAACCTCAAATCGTTCGTACAAATGCATTCAGAATAAACTGTTTTGAGGACGCTTACCTGGGTGGTTTTAATGTTTTTGCTGACCATTTTCCAGACTTACTGCAAGGGCTGTTTCAAAATATTGTGCAGGATTAACTCTGATGGTTGCTAGTGATGACCAGAGCCAGGGAGATGATGGCCATGGCTCTCTGTGTTTCTGCCCAGTCCCTTGGCATCGTCCCATCCATGCCAATTTTAGTGTGTCTGGAGACTTCACGGGTCTGTTTTTCACTAAATGGAAATCATGACTGGTAAGCAGTTTGAACACTAGCTAATGGGTCATTTTGTCTGGTTCCTCATTCTACATCTTAAATAAAGTCAAACTTTATTTAATCCTTTGCCTGCTGCAGCCTACCAACACTAGCCAGCACAATTTTGACTTGAGGCACGGTTCTGCAGCTGATTTCTCCACCGCCACCACCCCCTTTTATAATTTTGTGAACATGGTGTATCCAGAAATGGGTTTGTATGTGCACTTTCACTGAAGTTCACTGTATGTCCAGGGGTGCATTAGCTTTCTTCCAGTTTTCTTAGCTGCCTACTAAGTGTCTCTATGTGGTTAACTAATAAGGGCACAGCAAGGGCAGTTCCTTTAATTATTTTGATCCTGTTTTCTCTGTTTTGTTTTGTGATTCTATGCAGCTGGACTCTGTTAGAGTTATTAAACTGGCCTTCTACAAAATGTTAATTTAACTGTGATATAGTAGATTAAATGACACCACACTTGACAGGGCCTGGATGATGTTTGTGGACGTTTGTATGTTGTGCCTCAACCGAATATCTACCAGCTGATTATGATATGTTTGTAAGCCTTTGCTTTTCTGCAGTACTGTGATAAGAGTTAGTTCAGTTATTGTATGTTTCACTTAAGGTATTGAGATGTTTTCCAAAAGTAACAGAGTGGTTTCAGCTGTGCTGTACAGGTGTAGAAAAACAGGGATATAATATGGTAATAGGAAAGTCATGGTCTAAAGACAGTGGGACTCCCTGTGTTTAGACCTTACTATAACCAACAGTGTTCTGGTTTAGACAGTAGTAATGTTTTAAATATGCTTGCTATAGACTTGAGCTGTATTTGTTTCCAATAGCAGCTACTAATTTGGGATATTTCATTGGATAGATAATGTGATCAGCCCTCATTCTGGAGGGCAAATACTCGCCAATTCCTGAAAACTGTGTTGTTCTAGAAAGTTACACCGTGCTCTTAAAAAATCCAAAATTGTAAGTAGAAATCACTTTTGATATTCACTTCATGATGCTTAACAAAAACATTATTCAAATTCTGGATGTTTTTATGCAGGCTTGGACAGGTAGAGTGTTCAAGATCATACATTTCTCTCCCAGTCCTACTGTACCCTGTATTATTTATTGTATTTCAATGAGACAAGCTTTTTTTGTGTGGATTTAGGCAAAAATACCTTGTTGGAAATATTCTTGCAACAGACATCATGAAGTACATAATTGTACACAGCAATAATTTGGTTTTACTATTAACAGAAGGTTATATCTTGCACATAAAAGTTGGCAAGGACACGGGCAGAGGTGCAGAATTTCAGTAGCTTTTACCTCTCTTGTACTAAAGTGCAGGAACCCTTCTATGTGATTTTATTTATCTGAAGACAGTAGTGAGATTGGGTGGTCCTGCATCATTGATTCTGGAAAGTGGAGAGACACACTGTCTGCCTGCTGTTCTGCACAAAAAGCCTGAAGCACCTGTGGCAAAGCATCTGTATCTTAACACACTCAGGGAAAATTGTAGTTCAGTTCTGTGGAATTAAGTAGGGTGTCAAAGTTAATCACTAAACAGCCAGTTTTGACCATAAAGGCAAGTCATAGGTTTTTCTTTTGCTGCTGTCCCTATGGAGAAAAATGGAATAATAATTATCAATTCAGTTCAAAGTTAATATTTATACAACAGAGTTGGTAGTGAGGATAACTATCCAAATATTTAGCACTTGCTTGTTTTCCTTACAGAAAGTACAGAGCTCAGGAAGAGGACGCTTTCTATTGGAACATGTGGCACCCTTCTCTGCTTTTTTGACGGACAGCTTTGGGCGTCAGCACAGATACTTGCGAATTTCCTTGACTGAGAAATGCAACCTCAGGTGTAAGTGTCTGCTTGCATTCTTGCAGAAAACTCTTACGTACCAGTAGGATGAAACATACTGTGCAAGTGCCAAGAATTGTGCTAAGGTACTTACTGCTGTGTTGGCCCTGTGCTGTTTCTGGTCTTCATAAAGTAATGACAAAGGATCGTTAGAGGCTGATTTGGGGCTGAGCTGCTGGTGGACTGTGGAAGCAGGAGCAAGCCTAGTGATCTGCCAGAGACTCGTGAGTGACAAGTCTTTCACCAGGCTTGGCATGGTTTGGGTGATGGTGCTTGAGGGTGTCTTTATACCATACCCAAAGTATGTGGGTAAGCACAAAAGCTCATACCTACGCATTCCCACAATTACATCTGCGAAGTTTGTGACAATGTCACAATAGTTGCCAATTCAGTTTGGTGTCCCTGTTTGAATGCAGAGTAGATAGAAGTAAGATCAGCTTTTCCTTCAAAGTGGATCTATTGTAATTTTGACACCCCTCAAGTGAGTCTTGGGTTTTCTTTTGAAGGAAAATAGGAAAGTGTTAGGAGATTGCTTGTAATATTTAGTGTATGGTCTTATCTGTATTTCAGAAAAGCAGAATCATTTGGCATCCATTAAAGAAAGTTACAGTTGGTGCATTTTTCCTATCAATATTAGATTAATTGGTACTGATTATTTTTCCCTGTATATTTCTGTATTCTTTGTTTCAGGTCAATATTGTATGCCAGAGGAGGGTGTTCAGTTGACCCCTAAATCAGAGCTACTTACTGCTCAGGAGATAATCACTCTAGCCAGACTGTTTGTAAAAGAAGGTGTAGAGAAGATCCGGCTGACAGGAGGAGAACCACTTATCCGACCCGATGTGGTTGATATTGTGGGTGAGTTCCCAATAAATACACTGTGTTGCAAAGTGATTTGCTATATATTGATCCAAGAAGTGCGATTATAACTACCTACTAATATAGTCCAATAACCTGAAGAATAATTATGCATGAAACAACAGTGCTTTTTCTCAAAATTGTGAAAGGCAGGATAGTTCCTTTCAGAAAACTTACGATTTTACTCTCCTGCTTGGATTGAATTTCATATTATAACAGTTGAGCTTAGCATTGTCTTCACATTCAACATCTACTAGAATAGCTTACAATAATGCAGCCTTGGGGTGAAAAATCAAGAACTGAAGTGACCAAGTCCTTACTGTGACGGAACAACTGATAGGTGTTACAAACAAAATGGGTTTTCTTTTGGATTTTTGGGGGTATGTGTTTTTGTTTTGTTTCCTTAGCAGCAGATGTCACTTGCTTGTCTGCGTTTAATAAGGAATGGTGTAAATGCCTACATTTTTACAGTTATTGGTGAAGGCTGTTACTTCAATGGAAGATAGACTTCTAAAAATTACCCAGTAATTTATCTCCTTCAGTTGGTGGTGTGTTGACTGACTGTGCTTTGTTTTTTTCTTGAGGCTGGTGTTTTTTTCCCCCTATCAAAAGCCTCATATGTTATGGACAGTACAGTAGCTTTTGTGTAGGGAAATATATTAGGTTAGGCTGTGTAGGTGGGTGTACTTTGGTTAATTGTAGGCAACTGAACTTGTCTGTTTCTGCATATAGCCTTTTCTTATGTTCAGTACTTTTAAGAGTGAAATATGGACAATGCAGGTTTTAGAAGTAGCAGCCTACCAACACACTGAGCTTTTAGTGCAGAAAACAGTTGGTCTCTGCACCTGCTGTGTTTTGTTCAGGATTTGGAAGACCTTTATAGTCTTTTCCAAAGAAAGCAGCAAAGCAGTGTAGCATGTAGAACTGACCTGTTTATAGGTGGAAAGGGTATGGCTGGAGTGAGCTGGCTCGGTCTCCTTGAACTTTAATTGTGAGGAGTCCTGAAACTCCACTAATGTCATCTTTTTGAAACTCTGAAATACCATTCTTTAGGGCATTTTGCCCATATACAACAGGTTATTTTTTGTTTTGGATTGAGAGCATTATGTGCTTTTCAAGAGATTTGTTTCTTTCAAGAGAACATAATCCGTTTTTAGGTTTAATTATTTTTAGCTGGCCTTCACCAAACTAAAGAGGGGCAGATTTATAAAATAGCTTATATTTTAAAACACAACCTAGCTTTACAATTCGGCATATAGTATTGGCATGGAAATGATTTAAAATCAACAATGTCACTAGGATCATAGGATTATCTAGGTTGGAACAGACCCTTGGGATCGTCGAGTCCAACCGTCTACCCGACTCTACAAAGTTCTCCCCTACACCGTATCCCCCAACACCACATCTAAATGACTCTTAAACACGTCCAGGGATGGTGACTCTACTACCTCCTTGGGCAGCCTATTTCAGTGTCTGACTACTATTTCTGCGAAAAATTCTTTCCTGATGTTCAGTCTAAACCTACCCTGTTGGAGCTCGAAGCCGTTCCTTCTTGTTCTGTCACTAGTTACCTGTGAGAAGAGACCAGCACCAACCTCTCTACAGTGTCTTTTCAAGTAGTGGTAGGGACTGATGAGGTTTCCCTTCAGCCTTCTCTTTCTCAAACTAAACAATCCCAGCTCCTTCAACCACTCTTCATATAATTTCTTTCCCAGGTCCTTCACCGGCTTCATTGCCCTCCTCTGCACTTGCTCCAGCACCTTGGTATCTCTCTTGTATTGAGGTACCCAGAACTGGAATGTTGAGTGCAGAACATTCTTTCCTAGTGTATGCACCTTTTTGATTTGTCAGTGGTAGCTGGTTGCTTCTTATACTAAACACAGCTACACTGATGTTGAGGATGTAAGTCGAGTAGCCAGGTCACTGCAAATTCATTATCATATCGCCACACTTCTGAAGTATTGATATTGGAAGGATAGAAAAGGGGGTTTTGTTGGTTTACTGTTACCCCTGCTTTACTGCTGTGATAGAATTCTCCAAGTTTTATTTCCATGGTGGAAAGAAGGAGACAGATCTCTCTGAACCACTGGGCTTTCATTATTCTGCCTGTGTTCTTGTTTACAGCTGAACTTTGACAGTTCTGTAGTGATCATTTTAATGGATAACAGAACTAGTGATCTCGGGGTAAAGGTAATGGATGTTAAGATGATTTTCCTGTTGCATTAGTTCATTCTGTCATGAGTTTGTATTAGCCTGTTTTTTTTTTTTCCTAAGGCATATTGAAAATTAGCAAATTCAGTCTATAAACACTTTCTGTCTTCTCAGATTTTGGTGTTACTCTGTGGTGCACAATTTTGGCATCAAGGTAAAAGTCTCAAACCTAAATAGATCACATGTAACAACTGCAGGGAAACTTATTAAAGGGAAAACAAACCCAAAAATATTCTCTGCAGAATTTGAGTTAGGCACGTTTACTGAAGCCATCCTAGCACAACATATTGGTTTGGGCAGGCATAGAGTTGATCTGGATTTCTGGATGGTTTATAAAAGCTGACTACTGCATCTTAGACACTGAATAGGTTTGAGATTTACGTTAGGTTTGCTTTCAGCAAACTTTTCTCTTTACCATAAATGGTCTGTGAAATACCAATAACGTTCAAAAATATTAATGCTGGATTACTATTACCACATTTTTCTAATAGTCAAGCTCAAACTTTTTTGCTGTTTCAATGAACAAATATGATTTGAAGCTACTGTAGGAGACTTATTCAGAGACCTGCTACAGTTCTTTAGATTATTTCAAATCTTTTTTTTGGCATATTTGCATACCTATTCATGTTGGAACAGTTTGCCCAGAGAAGTTTTGGATGCCCCATCCTTGGAAGTGTTCAGTGCCAGGCTGGATGGGGCTTTGAGCAACCTTCTCTAGTGGGAGGTGTCCCTGCCCACGGCAGGGGGGTTGGAAGTTGTTGATCTTTACATTCCCTTCCAAATGACTCGACAACTAACACTTGCTGAAAGCTAAATCGTGTCCTAGGAAAGGCTGAAAACATGTTTGAGGCTTTTCTGAAGCAACTGATAGTGGAACGTAGAACCAGTCTCCTTTGGATTACTTTAGTTTAAATTAGCACTAAATATAAACTGTGCGATGGCTGCTTGTTATTAATAGTCTGAGAAGTACATGTGTCCACTGAGGTGGAGGACAGACAGTTGGATGAGTTTCTATAGCAACCTACACATTTCAAGAGTGAGGTGATGCCAGGTAGACTTCTTAACTCATATATTAGCAGATAAACATACCTGGACCCAATCAGGTGAAGTGCAATTGAGGAGAAGACTGGAGGAGAATATGTAAGAAATTTGTCTATTTTAGAAGGTGCTCCTGATCCTAAGGGAAAAAGTAAATGTTAAAAGGGTTTACTTGATAGCTTGAGCCTGACATAAAAGCTCTTTTGTTTCATGCTGTTGAATTACAGCCTCTGCTCTTTTTCCTTTTCTACTTGATAATTTTATCAGTTGCTTTTGGTGCTGTTTGTTGCTAAAGCAGTGACCAAAGGTCAGCAAACAAACTTAACAGGGGGACAAGGTGAGTTACGAAGTTATGAAATCTCTTCAATCCCTTTTGAAATTAGAGGTCAACAAGCCAAGAAACCAAGCAACTGCAAATGTTGTTCTTTTTTAGATTGCACAAGTGTGGTGGAGTGTACTAACTGGTTGGTGTTAAATCTCCATCTCTAATTTCTCACAGTTGGCTTCTATCCAGTTTGTTATTACAGGTGGTTCCACATATTAGTATATTTTCAGTGTCTCATCCTGTACCTTGTCCTGTCTGATGAGGAAGTAGATGCATTGAGAACAGCTGTTGCCTGCACTAACTCACCTAAGCAGCTGGTGCTACTTTTTTAAATTTTTCCATTTTAGGCTGTAGCATGGCTTTGGTTTTATTTAACACGTTTATGCATTTGACATTTATAGCAATGAAGCTCATATGGCAGCTAGTCTTTTTTTTTTTTTTTCCTTCTGTTAGGAGATTGAGAATTCTGTGCGTTCTGAGGCTGTAAATAAAAGTAGTGGTGTTCCTATTGTATCATCTGCCGACAGTGTGTATCCTATGCTCTCACAAAGACTAGGCTGCTAGTGGTAGCTAGTGTTAAATAATTTTTGGCAAACTTGGGCTAATAGCACTCATCCTCTAGGAGAAGGTTATTCTGGGTAAGTGGGGAGGATTTTGAAAGGTGGATGCCAGAAAAATCTAGTTCTTAGTAAAAATTACTCTTCGTTACAGCCCCAGGTTCCAAATGTCAGGGCTCCTAATCATGCTGCAAAAAGCTGCTGCTGTAAACTTCGGTATCTTTGGTGTGACCTGGTTTGTCCCATTCCAGAGTTTTGGGCCTGCCTTAAGCTGAATATTTTGAGAATAGCTGGGAAATGAGATAAAGCAGAAGCCCTTATCAACACGAACAAGTAGAGTTAAACAGGGAGGGAAGAAGGGACTATGAAATATTTGTGCCATAATTAAAGCTGCCTCAAGAGTAAGGGTTATTCAAATATTTCTCAACTAATGAGGGTGGAGGCTATGAGAGAAGGGAGGAGGGAAAATAAGAAAAGAAAATTACTTTGTCGTGGCTCTACTTCTGCAAGTGGTTTATGAGAGTTTGTTCCTATTTGTTACTGTACTGATAAATGGAGGTTTGAAAGCTTGCCTTCTGGAGAACTGGTATGCCGAGGATTTCTGCATTTGGCTTATGAGGAGGCAGCTATTTTCTAAATATTAATCTCATATTAGTTATTTCTTATGTGGTTTTCTTTAGTTAGCCATTTTTTAGCATCTTATGTAAGGCCTCTTCAATTGGCTGGGCTGCCACTGTGGGTAATGGAAACATGTCAGTTGTCAAGTGCAAGTGTTTTGTCCTTTGGATGTTGTTGCCTTGGATTCTCTGTAATAGTTTAATATGTTGACCTTTTTCTGATTAGTTAGGAGTATATGTGGTATTTCTTTCAGCAGATTAAAGTTGCTGCTGCTGCCAGCTACGTCTGGTTTAGAACTGCTTTTTGGTAAAGCGTGGTAGGATAAATGTTACTCAATAAGCACAGCTAGTTCAGGTGTCAGATGTGAAAGAGGTGGGTTGCTGCTTGTTATTTTAGAACACAGGATTCAGTTTGCAAAGCAAGATTGAGGAAAAGGCGGCAAACAAAATCAGAGGCCTTATTCCAACTATTAAGAAGCTATCTACTCTAAGAAATGGAGAACATAATGACCGTTTTCAGTGTTTTGCTTGTTTGACAAATCTTTTGAGTTTTCTGTGTAACTTAATGTTGAATTACTTTTATTTTTTTTTAAATGTTCTTTTTACTTTTTATCTTCCTAGGTCAACTGTACAAGCTAGAAGGGCTTAAAACCATTGCTGTTACAACCAATGGGATCAACTTGGCCAGATTGCTGCCCCGACTGAAGGAGGCAGGACTGAATGCCATTAACATTAGCCTGGATACTTTGGTCCCAGCTAAATTTGAGTTCATTGTCCGGAGGAAAGGTACAGACTTGTCATCTAAGGCAATTGTGTTAGTACTTGCAGTGATGTTGCAATGTTTCATATGTTTCTACACGCAGTTGTGTTGGGAGGGGAGTGAATTGCTATCCTTCTGAGGCTAGGAGAAGTAGTCTAAACTAGTTTATTTGATATCAACTCTTTTTCCTTCTTTCTACAACTCTTAGGTAGAGCCCTTTTAGTTGGGGCTGGTAGATTAGAAGATGCTCAACTCACCAGTCAGTGGGACTGTGACAGCAGCTGCTCATAACTGACAGATTACTGGTTAATCATGGATATAAAGAGGACTATTCAAATCTTGTGTTGGTCTTGTGTGCTGCCGTTCTTTAATTCTGCGCAAAAAACATGTTCCCGCTATAGCAACTGGGGACTAAGATGCCACAGGAACTGAAGTTGTCACGGTAGTGTCAATTTCTGAAGGTTATTTTTGGGGCGTGCTAGCAGTGGTCTTGCTTAGGATTTGTGATGTTACCTCCCTCCACTAATATGTAATATGAATAAACATAATGAGGTTATTTTTGGACTAGTGCTAGCTTTGTAACATCTCTCTGATTGAGCTAGTAATTCCAAATGAAGTTTCAAAAGTGCTTGGATGTCCCCAGTGTTACAGATTCTTGTTTAAATGAATCCTAAAGCTCATCATAAAGTTCAGCTTCATGGCTGGGCTTCCTTCCAACCTAAAACTGATTTGATCTCAGTCATTCTATTTCTGTCCAGTAACGTCGCTTTGGTAGTCTGTGAACTTCTAATTCAGACAAAACCCCCAAGTAGCCACTAGATGGTGCCACAACGTAAGATAAATGCAGGGCAAGGGATGTCGAAATCTGGGATGCTGAGAGAAGTAACTTCAACATTTGAATCACTCTGCTATCAAACCAAAGTTCTGCTGTCAGGTACAGAAAGGTGTACTTGTCTACAGTCTCTCTGGGAATACTTCTTCAGGTTTCTACATCGTGGTGCAGAAATCTGTTCCTGTCATAAATCTGACTGGAGCATTATCCTTCCAGCATAGGCTATTGCATTAATCTGGTTATGTCATGGCACAGTTGGGTCCTAGAGAAGTATCTGGGAGTATCTGATCACAAGATGGTGTTGACTGTGTTCTTCCCTTCTGCATTCTGAATTTGAATATTACCTGGTTTTTGACGTATACTGGAAAGAAGCCCTTCCTTTGCTACTGATGGTGCAAACCCAATCCTCCAGCTTCCTGAATTATGTGGCCATAACTCTTCATATCTGATTGGAAGCTGTTAGGAATGTGCTGCTTATAAAGTAAACGAAAAGGTTTTGAGGGGTGAGGGGAATTTTTATTTTCATAAATGTTCTCTTCCCTCTTTAAAGAAAAAAAGTTATTTAATCACAAAAAGAGAAAATGCTCAGCTGACTGGCATAGAGAATGAACAGGGAAGTTTCTATGACTCAATACTTCTATGGAGGAGAATAAAGTCTCCAGATCATAGATCATTTTTTAAGTGGAGATCAGGTAAAAATAGTAATGTTGCGTTGAGGGGTATTTTTTCTTTTGTTCAGGGCTGAAATTATGTAAAAACACTTTTATTGTTTTTGAGGGTTTTTTATTTAATAGGAGATTTCCAAGTATGGAATGAGCAGAGAATAAAGTGCCTGCCCCACTGTGCTACCCTGTCTCCTGTGGCAGTTCCAGAGGCGACAAGATATAGCTGTATTAAGGTGAGAGGGATTCCTCATCTTAGACTCCTACAGACTGGTAACCTCTGTGGAAAGCAAAGATGTGTCTGATTACAGAGCT
This sequence comes from Thinocorus orbignyianus, assembly GCA_013400375.1. Lineage (NCBI taxonomy): Eukaryota > Metazoa > Chordata > Aves > Ciconiiformes > Thinocoridae > Thinocorus > Thinocorus orbignyianus. The sequence continues at coordinate 252,186 of VXBW01002575.1, forward strand.
AACCAGGAACTTGAGAAACTTGGAATCAATTTTTCTGCTGCTCTGGAAACTTTCTAGGGTTTTAAGAAACAGCTGAAATTTTTGTATCTTTAGTGCATTACACCTGCTTTTATTCCCTAATGGTTGAGATAGAGGGACTGACTGTGAGATGATCAGAGATTTCACTTATGTGTGAAAGCACATTAAAAGACTATAATATTTCTACTTCTCCCCATCTACCACACTCTAAGTGATGAACAAATGAAAAGTAGTTTCTTTCAGGTAGCCAATAGAACTTGTTTCACAGCCAGTCCCTTCTTTTTTTATTCAGTAGAATGAAAATAAGAAAATATTGTTCTGTCATTGAATCATTAAACATTGGCTTCAAGCCTTTCTTCTGGTAAGGATTAAATGTTGGGAGGTGTTGGCCCATGTAGGATTGTTCTGGATGCATCTAAGGGTCTCTGTGCTCTAAAATTGGCTAAAGTTATGATTTCAGAAGAAATCTTATATGATGGAAATATTGAAATTTTTCATTAGTTGGAAGAGGAGAAGGGTTGTCATTTTGAAATGTTAAACAAAAACTCAGGGAATTTCTGAGCCTTGACAATATTTCCTGACCCAATGACATCTAGTATTCATGTCTGCTCTAGTATTTTGAAATGTTTTGGTTTTATTCTTTTTGTTGTTCCATTACCACACAAGGACTTTGATCTAGAAGGGATATTTCAGTAAGTATGGCAAAACCAAATGAACTCCTAACAGTTTTCCATAAAGAAAAAACAGAAGACAGTTAACATAAAAATGTGAAATGCAATTACAGATTATTGTTTTTACTGTAATTTAAAAATTTTAAGTAATCATCCTGCCCGCAAAACCTTTTAGTGGAAACAAGCTCGTAGTTATTGTTAATCAGAATAACTTACTTTTTTGCTTTGTAGAGATTTTTTTATAGCTGTTCTAGTGCTATGTGGTAGGAAGTATGAGGCAGAACTGGGAAGGACACTGAGGTAGATGCATTGAGAGCTGTAACCCTGTTCCGTACCTCTGCAGTGAGCTGAACCCAAGCATGCAAGTATTCGAACATGGGGAGGTCTTGATTGGCCGTTTGCTAGTGATTACTTCCTGGCCTTTTCAGTTCAGTTTCACCTTTCTGCAATCCTGAAGTTGTACATAAGGCTTCCTGAGCTGTTGCAGAGCTTTTTGATTACAGTGGTGTATGGTTATTTCTGTTGCCACATCCAGGCTGCGAACTTGCTTAGTTGGAATGAAAGCTACCATGGGTGCTACAAACTTCCTGGGCACATGCAAAACAAGTAGGTGGTGAAGGAGAAGGGTGCCAGGTCAGAACTTCAAGCAGTTGCTTGGAAGATTTATTTCACTGTCTTCTCCTTGCCCATCACCTCTCTTTGCAGCCAGGACTAACAGTAGGACTGGCTTATAAAACAGTTAGTATATTGTGCTTTGCTGTGTCCATGCTTTATTATGCCTTTACCAGCCAGAAAGCAGTTAAATGAAAATTTTGTCTCTCCTTTTTTATTCTTTTTTTTTTTTCTGATCTTTAAAGCATTGAATATTACCTATGCACAGAATATTACTGAGTTATTGCTTACTTCTGGTAAAGCACCTGCAGATTAATGAAGGTATCGTCTCTTCACAAGAGCAGTTAAGAGACAGGGAAGGGCGGATGACAGACCTACACAGGAAGACACATGACTGGGAACAGCACAGGGATTATCAGTGCAAACTTCTGAGATACTGCCCTTTTACTAGCATGTGTAAAGTATTTGCTGTGGAAAACTACAACTTTGGAAGGAGCTCAGCCTCATGCAGTGTTTGGTCTCTCACACCTGAGTTCAGTATGTAGAATGGGAAGAGAAATTTGTCTAGTATCTGACAGGATAGGAGAAATGTTCAGACATACAGTGCTGGCACCTGAGCACACCCACTCACCAGAAATGCATACCCAGAGCTCAGAAGCTTGCTGTCTCATTCTTGCTGCTATCCCCTTGTTTCTTTGCCTGCTGGTGACTGTGGCAGGGAAAGAATAATACGTCAAATATAAAATTGATATCTTGTTTAAAGTAGACAGAAGGTGTGGTTTGAATGAGATGATTAAGAGGCTTCCCTAAAGGCCTTTGGAATTCCAAAATTGCGTTGTTGCTTTATTTTTCCTCCAAATTTAAGAGGTATGTGTAGGGGTGAAGATACTTGTGCTGAATTAACTATATCTCTGTGTCTGAGAGCAGCTGACAAGTGCAGGCCACCCTAAATGGTAGGGTGAGGCTGAGCACTTCAGTCCTTGAATTCACTGTAGTTTTTGACGTCTTTCATTTGTTTTCAAGGGTCAAAAGCCAACTGGACTGCTTTTCTGAATGCTGTAATCCCTGCTTCCCCACCACCACCACCATTGTTCTCACCGATTACACATGATCCTGTAAAATGCTGCCTGTGATCTTCAAACTAATGGGTAGTCAGTAGCTTTGGGAAGACAGTTTTACATCTGTAGCCAGGAATGAACAGGGAATGAAGCAATTTTTTTTTGGTTTTTTTTTTTTTTGTTCCTGACCCCACTCCCTTCCACAAGCACTTTAGAACTATCCTTTTAGCAATGTTGCTGTCTGACTCAGAACAGTGAGATTCTGCCATTTTAGCAAAGGCACATATGCCATTATTATCAAATAAACATTGATTTATTATTCTTTCTTCGTTGCATATGGAGGCAGTTCACGAATAGTTTCCACTCCCTTTAAGAACATAACGCAAAGCAAAGCTGACATATGGGGAACTGGAGAACCGTTTGCTAATGATACATGGAAGTCTAAAGATGAAGAAAAGTGTACCAGTATTTTTGACTACCCAAATACCAGTTAAAATGATCTCAGTGACTTGACCCCAGTAACACTGACAGCCTTTGTGGGAGGAGTGTGTAGAATTGAAGCCTCTTTACTTGCAGCCCTGTCTGCTGAATCTGATTGGGTTTTATTTGTCATCTTTTTGTCTTGTACTTAATAACGTCCTTTTGTGTTCTGTTATTAAACAAGCAAAATAATTTTTTATTCTTTTTATATCTTAGGCTTTCACAAGGTGATGGAAGGGATCCACAAAGCCACTGAGCTTGGCTACCGCCCTGTTAAGGTAAAGCCAGCGTAAAACTGTTGTGTTATAACACGAACTGTGATAAAAAGATACAGCTCACCTGATAAGGAATTCACTATTTCCCCCTCCATAAATAATTTTTGATAAAACTGAAGAAAAATTTTAGCAGATTGAAGATCTCCTATGAGGACAGACTGAGGGAGCTGAGGCTGTTTAGCCTGGAGAAGGCCTCTGGTGAGACATTATAGCAGCCTGCCAGTATCTGAAGGGGGCCTACAGGATAGCTGGAGAAGGGACTTTGTCAGGGATTGTAGTGATGGGACAAGGGGTAATGGTTTTAAGTTGAAAGAGGGGAGATTTAGATTAGATACTAGAAAGAAATTCCTTACTGTGAGGGTGGTGAGGCACTGGAACAGGTTGCCCAGAGAAGTTGTGGAAGCCCCATCCCTGGAAGTGTTCAAGGCCAGGCTGGATGGGGCTTTGAGCAACCTGCTCTAGTGGGAGGTGTCCCTGCCCATGGCAGGGAGGTTGGAACACGATCATTTTTAAGGTCCCTTTGAGTTTTAACCATTCTGTGATTCTAGGTAAAGGAGGAAATTCATATAATCTCCTTGTGCGGGTGAGGGTCTAAGTTCATACTGCGACAAAGCCTATCAATCACCCAGCTGCCAGCTACAAGGTGGTCCTGCTCTGTGCTTGCCTCTTCCTACTCCCTCCATCGATTTGGCACTTGTCTGACCCAGCTGTGAACCTGGCCACGGGCATTAACAGATAGAAAACTACCCTGCAGAAAGACATAAATTTTCTCCTTGTTTATCTCCTTCAACTGCTTACAGGAGACTCTGATGAGTGCCAATGTGAGTGAGGGGGAAAGGGAGTCCTCCTTTGGGGGTGCAGGTAGACCAACTTAACTGTAACATGAAACTTCACCCTAACTCAGCTGTTTGTAGTTGGGCAGCTGTTGTTCCTTTCAGTTTCAATAGTATTTGGGGAGATCAGTGGCTTGGGCCCCAGAGCTATTAAAAACACTTGAAATTAACTGATTTTAGGCTTTCCTGAAAGATCTGAAGAATCATGATGCTTTTATGTGCAAGTCTGCCTTGCCATCAGGGAGTGTTGTAGCAACTGCACAGCTATCTGTCATTCTTCAGCTAAAGCCAAGAGGACCTGAGGCTCCAATGTTAGTATTTTTAATGAGGAATGTGCAGCAACCTCAGTTTTAACCTCTTTTTGGAGGAAAGCAGAGCTAGTTATCCTATAGTCCTACAATGTGGGACTGGGAAGGGGAATTGTCATTTTAGCCAGTAAAAATTGCCGTACCTTAGGTGAGTAAGATGATATCTTTGTTACCTCGCTTTTACTAGTTTTCTGTTTAGCAAGGCAACTAGTTAGATTGGATGCAAAAACTTACAGGCAAGTTTGGCAGAAATTATCATCTATACTGTTTCAATCCTGCAAATTTCTCTCATGTTTTCTTTCCAAAAGAAAAAAAAAGTAGTTTTTTCTATCTACCTAGCTTGTTGCAAGTCATACTCTCCTCACTAATTTCTGCTTTTCCTGCAGGTAAACTGTGTGGTGATGCGAGGCTTCAATGAGGATGAACTGCTGGGTTTTGTGGATTTCACAAAGGATCTGCCCCTTGATGTGCGGTTCATAGAATACATGCCCTTTGATGGTAAGCAGTCCTGATTCTTCATGGCATGGGGTGTGCCTTGGACACAGGTGAATCTGGTGGTTATTCACCCTGTGGACTTCTCTCTGGAAGTTCTGCTGAGCTCTTTTGGGGAATTAGGAATTGCCTTAAGTTCTATGTTATGTTTTTTCCAGTTTATCTGTCTTCCCTGAATAAGCTGGAGAAGGATTAGTAGCAGGATTAGATGAGGCTGGGACACCTACAGAGAAAACTCAGATCTGTGGAGAATGTAAAGGTGGTTCTTTGCTAATTAAAAAAAATAAAATTGACAGTCTATGTTGTTTCTGTTACTTCTAGGCAATAAATGGAATTTTAAGAAGATGGTGAGCTACAAAGAAATGCTCGATACAATTAAACAGCGATGGCCTGAGTTGGAGAAATTGCCTTGTGAAGCTTCCAGCACAGCCAAGGTGTGGGGATAGACAAAGAATGTGTTCCCTTCTCTTCTCATTTGAAATGTGCCCCATTCTTTACCTGCCTTGAATCCTGGAGTTCTCCCAAGTTTAGTATTCATATTTGACCAGTAATGTAAAAAATACTTGGTGTAGCAGTTCTGGGATTTTGGTGAAGGTACCTGCATGTGGGTTGAGGCTTATTAAATGCTGGTCATAATCTTTTACCTCCAGAAATATGACACAATTACTAGATGCCTTAGTCAGATATAAAGAATGACAGGTTTGTATCCTGTATTTATAGCTTTTGAAACTCTTGTCTATGACTGCACATTAACAAGCCTGATGAAACAGTTGTTCAGTGAAATAACATTATTGCTTTAGAGGGTGCAGTGTCAATGGGGGATTTCTAGCCTACATAATCCTATAGCTCATGGCTAGCCGAGTAAGAACATGCCTACAGGCATTACCTGTCAGTTAATGACTACAAAAGCAAAGATATAACATTTTTGTGAATTTCTAGGAATGGCCTGGAATAGATGAGAACACCTGACAAAGCTAATACTGATATTTTTTTTAATATTAATATTACTTTTAAGTTTTTCCTCTCATTTGACCTTATAAGTGAAGAAAATCTGTGTTAAAATGCCTTCTGGTCTTTGGGCAAGTGGAACTTTAAAAGTGAGGAGTCTATATTTGACTCTCCTTTTTTCTTGTCTGTATTTCTTTAGAGTTATAAGGTGCCACATTTCCAGGGACAAATCAGCTTTATCACCTCCATGTCAGAGCACTTCTGTGGATCCTGCAATAGGCTGAGGATAACAGCAGATGGGAACCTAAAGGTTGGCAATGAAACATGATTCTCTTGCTGTCATGCAGCCTTTCTTCCTTTAAAAGTTGCTGGGATTTAAAGTAGAATGGAAAGACGCCTAATTATTACCAGCTAACTCCACTTTATCTATCCTCTGAATGTTCTTATTCATGCTTGTTGGGCAGTTAGGAAGATGTTACATCATCTTTTTTGGTTTCTCTGTGTTGCTAATGTAGTTAACTTCAGTTGTAGAATATGGTTGCAAGGCCGGTAAATATAAACATTTATTTTAATCTTTGATTCAAAATCATCTTAAACATGTGACAAGCAGATGATTTCCCATTAAAAAAGAATCCAAGCAGCTGTGAGGGCTTGGCTTTGGTGTTCCACAAGGATCCTGTCTTGTTTCACCAAACATCTTCATGCAACTCTTCTCCTTCAAGAGCATCCTGTACATTTGTTCAACAGCTGTAGAAAGGGGAGGGATAACCATTTCCTGCCACGTCAAAACTGGCAGTTTCTGGAGGAAAATTAAAGTTTTCAATTAAAAATTGGCTCTTGCGCATTGTCACCTGATATTGGCAACAGCTGTGCTGCTGTCTAATGTCAGATGACCAAGGCAGCCTGAAGGCCCAATTAGCCTTACATAAATGTCCTAGGGTGTCTGTCAGTGTACATGAAAATAGATGAAGAAAATAATCTCCATAAACACTCCCTTTCTTCTTTAGGATAGGCCTCTTTGAAAGTCTTTAGTCTGAGGCTAGTACAAAACACTTGTAAAAGCCATTTATTTTATTCTTTCTGGTTTCTCCTCTTTTGTGTCCTTGGGTTGGCTGCAGGTGTGCCTTTTTGGGAATTCAGAAGTGTCCTTGAGAGATCACCTACGGTCAGGTGCCTCGGAGGAAGAGTTGGTACAAATCATTGGAGCAGCAGTGGGCAGAAAAAAGAAACAGCACGCTGGTATGTTGGTTGTATCTGAGAAATAACTGCAGTGACTAGGGAAAACAATGTCGTGGTACTACAGTGGGATGCACTAACTTGCCAGGAGGAAAAAGGAAAAAGCTTGAATGAAGCTGAGTTAACTAAGGAAAGAATTTTTCCGTGTTGTAAGAGTATTTTCTGGTAGAAAACTGCTAACATACCGGTCCTGCAGTTATTCCAAAATTTGGATGCGAGTTTTGAGTCTCAAATCTTTCTCAAGAGCTAGAATCCTGTTTGTCCAAAAGTCTTCCAGACTGACTTTTGTCTTCAAAGAGCTGCAAATGTCACTGCTCAGGGTACCAACAGCAAAGCATAAAGCTACACAAAAATTGTTGGAGTTGTACTGAATCCCTTTTTTCTTAAAATCAGTTTGCTGTAAAATAAGTACTAAAGCTAAATTGAGCTGTCAGTCCAACTACTGAGTTAAAATGTTCCTAGAAGTGACAAATCTTTTCTTGAGCATGGAAAAATTTGTAGCCTCTTATCTAATGGTCTGCATGATGTCATGACGCAAGATCCATAATGATACATCCTCAGGCTGTATTGGTCTTTTCTGAATTTATATTGATATAAAGTGTATCTCAGTCACATCTGAACTTCACCGTATTTTTGTAATCTGGCTGCAGCTGGGAATGCTGACCTCTTGTAAATGAACTGACTTCATGATCATGGAATAGTCCGATTTACACTAAAAAAAGTGTACTTTGGCCCTTTTGTTCTCTTGCAGATTCTGCCATATTGCTAGCACTTGGTTTTGTCCTATTTCATGATGCATACAACAAATTTAAAGGAGGCTTTTAAATCTGCAAAGTACATTGGTCGACCCAGATAAAATAGTGCCTTGTAAATGTAAGGGAAGGGATGGAGGAACTGCTTCCTTTTCTTTTAGAGCATTAATTTCTGAATTTCTCATTTGGGAAAGTGAGGGGTGGGCTGGGGGATGAAGAGTGTTTTCCCCTGTACTAAAGTCATTTTGCCATCAGCAGCATTTACCTGACATTGCCTTCTTCCAAACTGTATTAATCCAAATATTGTCCTTGGGGCCTTCTGTGATTGGACTTCTTTTAACTGGAACACTGTTAAGAGGTTATCCACAGAATGAGTACAGTTAATGCTATTGTTAAGAACCAAGATAGTCCCAAGTTATTTGAATTCTGTGGTAGGTAGACTGTAATTCAGATTAAGCTTTCTGGGAAAGGGTTCTGCAGTGTGATAAACCCATCACGTCTGGATCTTTGGAGGCTGTAGCAGCTATGGTTTCAAATAATATCATGGTAGATTCTCCCTTCTCTAGCTCCCTCAGTCTTTATTTAGCTTTGTTTTTCCTAGCATGCAGGTTACACTGTGAAGACCAGAAAACTAAATACATAAACCAGATGCATGATTTAAAACCTAAAAAGCTAGGATTTTTATGTGTTCCTTATTTTATTTCTAGGCATGTTTAACATTTCCCAGATGAAAAACCGGCCAATGATCCTGATTGGTGGGTGACAAATCAGTACGTAATAAACATACAATGATTTTGTTTGTTTTTTCTCTTTTGGGGGAGTAGAGTGGATTGGGCTTTTAAGTCTAACTTGTGCTTGGTTCTGGCTTAGGTTTAGGCAAAGAAATGGGTTTCCTAGAGGTAGTTGTGGTTAACATGCTGAAGTGGAAGAGGAGAAGAAACTTACCAGACCTTATCCAGTCTTCTGAGTGACAGCACTGGTTTTGTTTTCTCTAATTTTAAAATTAAATTTTCCAAAGGGATCACTAGCTTTCCTATCTTACTTGCTATTTTTGTTTCCTTGGTGCTTAACAAGAACAGTACAGTAACTTAAAAGGCAGTTTGGGGTGAGTTTTATGAAATTGACCAGATTTGCCATATAAATGTAAAGGGTGGACTTCTATCCCTGGATTAAGAAATTCAGCTTTGTGTATAATATATAGAGCCACTGACCTGACAGAAATGCAAGTTTTCCCACCTCACAACTTCTTTATTTCAGGATCTAAAAGTTGGGGCTTTGGTTTTTTGAAATGTCCTCTTACTGCTGCAAAAATCTCAGAACATAACCGTGAAAACTATAGCATTTGGTATCTGACCAGTCCTATGAACCAAGAACCCTTCTTCTCTGTGTTGCCTTTTGAAGGTGTTTCTAAGCTCTCCCTTCTGCTTGAAGCTCTATACATGAGCGATACGGCACTGCCAGTGTTCTCTTACTGGTTTCTTACATCTCCTTTAGTGTGTATTTACCTCCTCCATGCCTCCATTTCCCTGTTAAGATAACTATCTATCTTCCCAAATACTTTGGGTTTTTTTTCCTTACTTAAACTTAAGAAATGGTTGCAAGAGTTAGCATTGTAAGATTGTTCTTCTGTTGTTTCTCATCAAGGTGATAAGAAAAAAAAAAACTTTTTTTTTTTTTTTTAATGCAGCAAGGATCAAAGAGGCGAACATTATGTTTCAACCCCAAACTTTCATCCTCCCATGGATACTCTAGGGCAGACTAGCAGCTGTGTTTTAAACACAGATTTTAAAACAGGTACCCTGGGGAGGGTAACATGCATTAATTTGCAGGTCTTTAGTACAGGTGATAAAATAAATTCTCTTGGTGTGTTTTGGTTTTTTCTAAACCAAGACGCTAGTGCTTGTACTTCTGTTGCCTTTACTAGGAAATACACTCTACAGAGGTCATTTAAAATAGGTTTTCATTGCAAGTTGTTTTTACTTGATGCCCTCCTTTAGCGGACCATCATTTTCCACATTGAGTTTTAAAGTGAATGGATTTAGTGGTGCAAGATTGTCTCTCTGTCTGCTTTAGCTCTTTTGTATTTGGCAACTACTGCATTGTGTTCCACACACTTTGTTTAAAAAGTGTATTAACTTGCTTCATGAGGAAAAATTTTTCTGTTTTTTTTTTATTTATTTTAAAGATGACAAATACTACATTAAACTCTTGACAGCTCATTGGGACCTACATAATTTTTCAAGATGCCTTTGAAAGAATCCCCACACTCCAAAATTAGCATTCATAGCAATGTTTGGATGTCTACAGACCAGATCCATCCAATTTCCTTTTGAAAAGTACATTAACATTGTCTGACATACAGTGAAAGAGGCAGCCTGTCCAGGTCTTCCCCCAGCTGTTCCCTGTCCCTTTGAGACTGACTGCTGGCAGTCGCTGCACCAGTGGAGACTGGGGATGAGTGGGGAGTATCCCACTGTGACACATGGGGAATCATTAGGAGACTTCCTAATTGTGTGTTGAATTACTTACAAACTTCAAATAATGCTGGCGTGCAAGCAGTCACAGGGGGGTGTGCGTGTATGGAATTAATTTAATGAAACTTTACAAATGCTGTGGAAATCACTAATTGGCTTTGCTAGTCCCAGTAAGTCAAACCTGGCTTCTTCCCTGCACTGCTGTTGTCTGATCCTTTGCTATGTGGTTTGTATCCTATTTCCCTTAATCAAAATATTTCTTTTGGCAGGTTGTTCTCCTCATGGGCTCACTGCAGTTATGGGAGTTTCCTCCTTAATCTAAGTATCTCCTGCCTTCTTCCCCCACAGCCCCTGAGATTATTCTAGTTGGCAGCTAGTACAATTAAACTTCAGGTGCAATAATAGAATATAAGGAGATGTAGTTTGTCAGATGGTTTCAGTTATGTTATATATAGTGCTGTAGAAAAACACCTGCTTTTTTGTAGGTATATGAGCAACTTGAGTGAAGATAGAGATTACTAGGTGCAACTTGAAGAAAATGCAAAGACGCTTTGGTTGCATTGCTGTCTGTTGCTGTCTTTTTACTTACCATTGTACCTGAGCAAACGGTACTTTTCTTCCTTGCTCCCACCCGTGTGTGTTTACCCCGTTGAAGTAAGCACTTGTCTGCCTTTGCAGTCCAGGTTCTTCTGAAGAGAAGATATTTTGCCAAGGGTTTTAGCTTTAGATTTAAAGCTAAACAAGGAATTCAGAAGAACAGAGTATTTTGAGTTTCTGGATTTTAAAAGGAATAGTCAGGCCCCACTCTATAAGGAGAGAGGGAAAGAAAGGCAGAATAAGCACAATTTTCTGTGCTCTTCTAAAGCAAATCAGTGTTGCATTCAAAACATTTATGTCCATCTAATCCTATTCCTCTGAAGGTAAACATATTACCACTAAAGTTGTAGGAATCTTAATTTTAGTGGATATGCTGCCAGCTGTAGATTTAAAAAGTGCTTTTGCATTAATTTAGATTATTTCAGTGATTTAAAAAATAATCATGAAATCTGTGATTGATTTAAGCTACATAATGGGCACTTTCTTATCAATGTTTGGAGGGTACTTTTTGGATGAATGAGGTGCTAAGCGCATTGGTCTTGTTATAGCACCCGCTGGAACCAACAAGGAAGAGATTGCTTTGTCTTGAAAAAAGAAGGGAGGGGGGAGGGGAGGGGCACAACCAAGGGGTTGTCCACTCGTGTCTGTTATTGTCATGTGGACAGTCCAAGGTAATACCTGTAGGTCAGGGCAGCAAAAGTAGCTCAGCAAGGTGCAGAGGGGCCAGGAGGCTGCTTTGATTCACTTGCAGACAGTCTGAAAACTCCTGAGTAAGGGATAAATGCCAGAACTACCAAAGGAGGTTTTTGAGCAAAACCTAATTCCATGTTTCTCAGAGCGAAGAGAGCAGGAGCTCCAGAAAAAGAGAAACCTGTTTATCAATGAAGCTATTAAACTAGGGCTTAGCCACTTACCTCTATACAGCTTTCTCTTTACTTACAAAACAAATCACTTCTTTTATGTGAAAAAGACTCCTTCTCTGTCTTGGCACTTGGCATGTAGCCCTGTGCAGATGCCAAAACCAAAGGGATTAAATGGTGAAAAGGGGCAGGAGGGCTTACTACTGCTCTGCCAGATGGGAGCTCTGCCAGCTGGACTTGGAACATACTTCTGAGTAGATCTAATATCTATCTGTCAGTGAGGGGAGCGTGGTTTTTCCAGCATTTAAACTTCAGCTGTCATTAACATGGTAAGAGCTGGCAGTAATAAGAGAGGTTCCCATCACAGAGCCACCCTCTGAGCTTGCACAGTGCAGTTCCAGATGCAGTGCTCCTGGTCCCTGCTGTCCTCAAGTGCTGGCATGACCCTTCTCTGCAGAAGGAGGTGAAAGCAGGAAGTGCAGCCACCTGTGCTGGCAGGACTGCAGTTGGAAAAGCAGAGTTGAGAATCTCAGTGCAAGAATTTCCTATTAACCCTGCCAGGCTTTTGAAAAACTGGTGCTGGTACAATCTCAAAAGGATGCTGAGATACTATGACTTGCTTTTTCTTCAGAACTGATGTGCCTGTAAGCTTTCTTGTCTGATGCTTCTCAATAAGTGTTGAACTTTTTGAAAGCAAGTTGTTTCTTCTTGTCAGGGAACTTGAAACAAGTATTTCGAGTCTAGGGGTTTGTAATAACAAACCAGAAAATGCAGGGAACTGATGAGAGAGAAGATAAAGAGCAGAGCAAAGTGGATGTTTGGAGGCTTATTGAGGTTTCTGCAATACAGAGAGTCCTGAGCAGTGCTCTGACAGCTCTCAGCTACTGCAGACTTAGCTTAGCTTTCCAGTCAGTAAGATGTGTTCTCATGTTACTTTTCTTTTTTCCCCAGAGCGTGCATTGATGTCGTTCCCACTATGCCAAGATGCCCTACAGAATCCCCCAAATTCAAAACAGTGGGGCCACACATTTAGCCATCGGCTGACTTTGAGAACAAGTTTACCCAAACAAATGGGAAAAGCATTAATGAAAAATAAGCTTACAGGACAACTTTTCCTGCCAGGATTTCACCCAGAGCAACAGTGGCACATAACAACAGGAATACTACAAACCCAGCTCAGAGGCTGCTGTGTCTTCCACAAGGACCCAAACTCCACGTTTGACACAAAGTGCCTTGAGGCTTCTCCTGTTGGCCAAGTTTCTGTGGACTGTCAGTCCAAAGAGGCAAGTCCAGGATCTGAATTCTGTACCAGGGATTCAGGATCTTCCACCAAGGTACCTCGTGCCTCTGACAGCTTGACTCACACTGATGAGGAAGGACGGGCCACAATGGTCGATGTTGGAGGGAAGCCAGATTCAAGAAGAAGTGCTGTTGCTGGTGCTGTGGTCCGCTTGGGTGAGAAGGCATTTGGGATGGTGAGGCAGAACCAGGTGAAGAAAGGGGATGTGCTGGCAGTAGCCCAGATTGCGGGAATTCAGGGAGCCAAGCTGACCAGCCAGCTCATCCCATTGTGTCACAACATCCCCCTCAACCATGTTGAGGTGTCTCTCAGCCTGGATGAGGCCAGATACGCTGTGGTAATCCGCAGCTCCTGTCAGACCTGGGGGAGGACAGGTGTGGAGATGGAGGCTCTGACAGCTGCCAGCCTGGCTGCTCTGACTGTGTATGACATGTGCAAAGCAGTTACTCATGACATCGTGATCGAAGAGGTGAAGTTGCTCAGTAAGACAGGAGGGCAAAGGGGAGACTTCTCAAGGGTCTAAAACATATCCAGGCACCACCAGTTCTTCAGATGCCCACTGCTCATGTTCAGCCTCTACTTTTGTTCAGCTGGTAGGCTTGGAGACCTCAGCAGGTGTCCCATACAACTCCAGTTTTGCCTTACCCTGTCAGTTTACTGCTGGGTGATCCATGGAGCCAATCATCCCTGTTGATAACCATCTGGTTTTTTAGAGGACAGACTTCAGAACTCTGCCAATACCTTCATTTCAGTGTCCTCACCATGAGCTTGAGCAAAAGTTCTTAGTTAAACTGCAGAGGTTGTTTGGTTTTTCCATCTTATTGTGAAATATTCTGTCCTTCTGTCATCACACCAGGCAACTCTGAGCTCTGGAAATGAAGAGAGTGCTGATAGTACTATTATTTGGCAACTTATTTTTAAGTCAAGAGTTAAGCTTTCGGAATTGCGTCTGTCCATTTGCCTCTCTGACCCCTTGGTTGAATTTATAAGGTGACAATGAGAAAAACATAGCCCGGGAACCTTACCTGAGCAGAGGTTGTAACTGTGGAACAGCCAGGGTCAGAGGGCCTCCCATCCCTTTGCATTGCTACTGCTGCTCTTGCTCACAAGTGCGAAATACTGCCCCTATTATCAGTTTCAAAAGGAAAAAAAAAAAAAAAAAAGGTGGCAGCTGCCAGCTCTGCCTTCAGCACTCTGCAAAACAATGTAGAAACAGGTTTGGAAGAATTATTTTGCTGGTATGAAAGATACCTTTTACAATGTTAGAAGCATGCTTCAGCACTTCAGCCTTAGCGCTGAAATACACCGAGGCCCTGTGTCTGCATGCGTAAGGGCGTAATGATGCCATGCACAGAGGTAGGTGTCAGCTCTCCCTGACTCTAGACATGGATAGATACCACACCAAGCCCTATTTTTTTAATCCTCTAGTGCAGCTCCTAGTAACCAGCAACCTGCATTGCCCTGACACATATACTTTTAAGACTAGTAGCCACATGGAAGAGAAAGGGAGTTGCTGTTGCCTTGGCCAGGGTGTCTCCTGCATGTTTCTCTAATTTGCTTTCATGAACTTCTCTGGCCTCAGAGCATTTAAGTGTTTCTATAAACGTACCAGTGGCCACTGTGTCATGTAGCATTAAATAGCTTTGATAACTGACATGCATAGATAAGAAATAACTCAACATTGTTGTTAATACCAGTGGCTCCTTCTCAAACGTTAATTTAACCGCTCTAAACAGCATTTTCAACTTTGGTTTACTTGTTTTCTAGTGCTTGTGGCTAATGTGAAGTTGCATATGATTCAAGGTGCTCCTCTCCATACGCACAGAGAGTTGAAGACAGCTCTAATAACATCAAAGAGGCTACTGAAAAAGTGTCTTAAACTTTGCAAGTAGCTGCTTCTCATGAAGTAAGGTTAAAGTACTGTGCGCGTCAGTAAAGCACACACCACACTGCCACACACATACTGCTCACTTAAAGTAAGCACAGGTCTAAGATGAGGCAGACGGTGCTTTTATTACATATCCTTTACAAATCTCATACACTAGCTACCACAGAGGGTAATTTTTCTGTTGCAGGTGAATTAATTTGATTCTTAATTCATTGTCACTGGAAGATAACACACACAACAGCTATGGCTGAACGGAGAAGGAGTCTGGAAAGCTTGGTGCCTGAACTCCCTAAACATTTGTACACCTACAGCCAGTGTTACAGTCCTGATTCCTGTGATACCACAGATCTGTCTTGTAAGTTAATAGTAGGGGCACCCCTGCTTCTTCCCAGGAGTGGATGTAGTGCTGCCCTACTGAGCACCAGTCCCAGCCCTGCAAACATGAGAGGACCGTGTTCAGCTGTGGAGCTGCTGTGCCCAGAGCCCAAACATTCCCCTAACTCAGCATGGAAACATATTGCCAGGAAAAGGAAGCATGTCTGTAACCTCTTCACTGATTTACACAAGCACTTAATTCCCTTCTACCACGCACAACACACCCTGCCCTCCCTTCCTTCACCCAGTCTCTAGAGAGTTTTAAGAACTAAAAGGAAACTAGACATACTCAGTAGTAATAAAATGATACTTTGGGGCATATGATTCTTTGGCTTCCAAGAAGTTTTCTGTCGTGCTGTAAAGCTCATACAAAGGACTCAAGACCAGACAAAGGACTACAGAGCACACACACGCCTGCCACACACATCCTTCTTAACGCACATTTCACTACTTACTTGGATTGAGAGAGGCTGGAAGCTTTGGGCAAACAGACTTCAGTGCCATTTTATGCTCGTGATTCATTATCAAGTCTTGAAACTATGCACATTTATAGATAATGAACCAAGCATGAGTCAACTTTTTTGTGAGAAAAATGAGCTGACAGCACTGTGTATTTCAGTGGTGCTGGGTGGGCAATAGTGTAATACACATTGATAAACTGACTACTTTTTGGAGGCTTGCTTTTTTTTTTGTCCACTGCATTTTTAATAAACACTAGTTCTAATGGAGTGTGTTTTGCATTACTTTGTATGCCCTTTTTATTCTTTCAAAGGAATATCTATGTTATAGTCCATGAGCTTCTAGGAATAGTAAACTCAGGACAAGCAACACAACAGCCTTTGTAAATTGCAATGATTAGTCAGCAATTAGCAAGGGATCAGTCACAATAACTTATTACTGTAAGAAATCTTATTATTTCTTTTTTGTTGCTGTTCAGTGAAACTCTATCTGGCAGTTCTTGACCTGAGTAATCCTGTAGGTTTAGCATCATAATTCATCATTTTATCATTATCTCAGCTTCTATCACATGCCTGATCAGAGTCAGTGTATATGTGTAACAGCACTGCTTCATGTTGCAGAGTAACAAGGAACTGGTGGCTCCAAGAGCTCTCTTAGTCTGAGTGACCACGTGCTGAAACAGGTCCAGGGCAGTCCCTGTAGAGAAGTCCATC
The DNA here is from genome assembly GCA_013400375.1 of Thinocorus orbignyianus. Taxonomy (NCBI): domain Eukaryota; kingdom Metazoa; phylum Chordata; class Aves; order Ciconiiformes; family Thinocoridae; genus Thinocorus; species Thinocorus orbignyianus. The sequence continues at coordinate 268,535 of VXBW01002575.1, forward strand.
CCTCTTGTGCCATGAATGAGTCTAAGGGAGATTCCCATCCTGATCCACCTGAGCTTCCAGGAAAGCTCTCACCTCTTCTGCTTTCAAGAATGCATTTTCCTACCCAAGTAGTAGTGCTGCTGAACCCAGGGACAATGGGACAAAGCTTTACATCCTTTTTCTAAGAGCTGTTCCCTGATTTGGAACCAGGTTTTTGAAGATTTAACCAAACAAAATAGTGTAAAGCACAAAGCCAACTAACTCCTGCTCCTGAAGGGTACCACGAGTGCGCGAGTCACACCACCACTAATACTGTGTCCAGAACGCAACAGGAATGCAAAGCAAATACTGCAGGACTGTGGCAGCCCTCACAATGCATGGGCAGCACAGCTTCTGCCTGCTGGAAATTCTCCCTTGTCCCAGTTAATGTCCCATCTGTGTGTTATTGTCTGCTCCCTGCTAATCAAGCCTATGTCTTTTGTGGCAGCTTGGCCTGCCTTTCCTTCACGGCCGCATCCTGAGGCCAGTTACCCCACCCTCAGACTGCCCTGGAAAAAATTGCATGTGGCATATAAAGGAGAAGCCAGCAGAAGCTAGTTCACTAAATAGTCTTAAAGAGATTAAATCTATGTGAAAGAGAACAACACTTTCAGAGAGTGCTGAGGGAAAAAGAGTGGGCACAGAGAGAAGATGAGGCTTGAAAAACCTTCGGAAGGGACCTCTTTCTGAATAGGAGCTACTCAAAAAGCAACAACAGCTGAGCACTAAAAAAGGGAACACAGTTTTAGCTATTCTAAGCTATCTGTGATCTGCGGTAATTCTGACATTACTCAGCTTTACATGGGATTTGACTGAACAGAATCCGGCCCTTCCTTGGCTCTTTGCTAGTTCGCAGCTCTTTCTGGCTGCCTCAGCAGCAGTTACGCTGGCATGTAACAGCTTAAAAATGGCTGTAACATCATGTGTGCTTTGGCCAGGACACAGGACTGCTAATTAGTTAAATAGAAACACAGTTCACTTCCCCCCACTTACTGGAGCCTTGCTCCAAGACAGACTTAGCATTTCAGGGAACCTAAAAACAGTTGGAGAATTCACTGGTTGCAGTGGGCTGGCTCAGCTGTCCTTCTTTATGAGGCTCTGGGTTAAAGCCTTAGCTCTAGTCTCGGCAGCCAGTGGGTGTGAGGAGCACAGCAAAGCCGTGGCCATGGTAGGCAAACCCTGATGTGCCTGGCACGCTCCCCAGAAAGGCACAGGCTGGACGTGAGGGGTTTTCGGGGAGCTTGGTGCACCCTGTCTCATTTTGGTCACAACAAGCTTACACAGCAGTGGCTGAGACACAAATCCAGCCACCTCCAAATCCAGCCGCTTTCCTCTGTCCCTTCACACTGCCAAATGCCGTGTTTAGAAAGCTGTCAGTTTAGCATCTCTGTTTTTATACTTACCCTGTTTGCTCCTTCAGGGAGCGAAGGGTGCTCAAAATAACAGAGGGGCAGTGCAGCCAAGCACAGGTTCAGTGGGAGGGATGGGCACCCCAAGACATTGCTAAACTTTGCTCATCTTCACCTACACAGCCCAACTGCAACGGCATGGCCATGGCCACCAGGCAAGCTGACCAGTGCCCGTAGCTCACCCAAGCACCATCCACACAGCACTTGCTCCACGGGACAAAGCTTCCACACTTCATTATGGCTTTAAGGGTTGCTTCCAGAACCCCAGATTAGCAACAGTCTTACAGAGACGGTTGCCTCATGAACAGAGAGGATACAGAACTTACTCTGAAATTCTGAAGAGTCTGCTCAAACCCAGAAACTCTCAGTACTACTAAGCTGTCCCTATAAGGATTTAGTCTTTAAATACACACAAGGGAAACACTGTTTTCTATCCCCGTGACACTTCCAGGGTGCACAGCTGAAAGGACACACAAGGCCAGCAAAAGCAAAGTTTCTAGTTCCAGTGTCAAGGGCAGCTTGGCCTGCAGTGTGACAGGAGCGACAGGAGGGAAGAGGTGGAGACAGCAGAAGGGTCGGGCAACTGTAAAGTTGTGTTAATATTATGCTTGGAAAAATAACACATGCTATCGGATACACAGCTGCTCCATTAGTCATGCCCCAGGCCAGTTACCAGCTGTTGCACATTGTGGCAAAGCTCCATCAGCACCAGCAGAGCCAGGCAGAGGCCTGGCCTGTAGCATCTGGGGTTTCGGCTACGAAGTTCTGACCTGCCATTCCTGCCACTTGCCAAGGCCTTAACGAACACTCGTTTCATTCAGTGGGTAATTTCGGCACTCGAGCCTCCCCACATGCAGAGCTCCAGCAAGGCTGGGATTGCTGCTATCTCGAGGCAGCGCATGGGACTGCACCCACCCTCCCATCTCATCTCATCTCATCCCATCCCATCCCACCCCTCCCACCACCTCCCAGCTGCCACCCACAGTCTCTGCTCTTCAGCGTGCTGCGCTTCCCCACCCTGGGCCCTGAGACTGAATGGAAATGTTTTAGCTCTGCGTGGCTCATTTGGCTTCTGCAGATCAGCTCCTGGGGCCATCCTCAGCCCAGATCCAAGAAAAGAGCCGAGCTGAGGGAAGGGAATAATTTCTGCTGCCCCTGAAGCCTCATCTCTCCTGTTGCAGCTGGCAGCTCGAAAGGCTCCATCCTGCCAAGACCGAATCTTAATTGGGATCAGCGGAAAAGACAAGCTGCTGCCAGGGCCGCCCTGATCCCAGGCTTATAGAGAACATGGGCAGAGCTTGCCTGACCCCACAGGAGAGGGCCTTCACATGGCTGACAAAATATAAAATAAAAATCCCTCCAGACCTGTGGTATTGGTGGAAGCAGCAGGCTGAGGCCAGGGAGGAGAGGACATGGCTTAGCCAGGAAGTTTGCAGAGAAGGACTAGACAGAGCAACACCATGTCGAAAATCTTCCTGCCCTCACAGCCTGAGGGAAGTGAAGGGAAGTCACCAGCAGCGCCGAGGGGCAGCTGGCAATCCCCAGGCCCTACAGTGAATCCAAATACTACAACCAGCCCCAAACAAACCAGCACAACTGTCACAGTCTCGCCCAGAAACACTCCCGCTAAGGGCTGTGGGAAAAAGGACAAGATAGGCTTGTCTTCTCATGAGAGAAAGACCAGAGCAAAAACTCTTCAAGCATCCTGTCTGCATGTGGCATCAGGATGCTACAGAAGGCTTTTTCCAAGCCACAGACAGCAGTTTCAAGCCAGCTTGCTCCAAAGCCTATTGCCAAAGTTCACTCATACCTCCATGATCAGGGACGGTCTAGCCACCCCTTTGGCTTCAAGGAGGCACCCAGAAGCGCTATTGCCAACTCCTAATGCACCCAAGATGGGTGCTCCTGACCCAATTTCCTTATAAGCACAGCGTCCTGTGATCTCAGCCACCATCTGGTCCCAGCAGCACCAGAAATGTGCAGCAGGAGCTGAACAAAGCGAGTAGCCAGCAGCCTGGGTGATTTTGACACCACTTGTTCCATCTTGCAGACTTAGGCGCATCTCTGAAGTCCCTACATCAGAAGGCCACCGTGGTAAGGTTTTGATTGGACTAGGAGCTTTTATTAGACATCACCTTGCTGACTCAGGGGCACAGGGTTACCAGCAGCTTATGCAACAGATGCCATGCAGGCATCTCAAAGCTGCTGGACCTGAGCAGCAAAAATGGGCTCTTGCCCTGGTAAAATGGCTTTAATGGGATTTTCCAGCCAGCAAACATACTTTGAGGGACACACCCAGGACCTTCAGCCATCAGCAACACTGCTGCCTGAAGGAAGGCTCTTGACCAGCCAGACTGGGAGGGGTCTTTAAACACAAGTTTCTTGGATTCATCTTTATAGCCTGCTATTTCCCTCCCGGCTCGCTGAGGATGCCTCAGAGCACATCCCTCTGGGATGTCCCAGATGCAGCAGAGACCAGTAACAGCGAGCCCATTGCTGGTAAACCATGGCTTTTGCAAAGCTATGCCAGAGAACTCTAGCTGAACCCCAGCAGCTGGAGGAGTTTTCATTTCCACTTCTCCAAGGCTGGTATTTCAAGGTGTTTTTATTTCTTTTTAATCAATGCACATGGCCGGCTCCGGAGGGGGCTGAAGGAGGGGAGGGAGGTGGTGCAGCCACTGTAACTGTACAAAGTAGTTCCACATGCAAGCGAAACAGGGCTCGAGTCACTCGGTGCGTGTTTTGCAGTGTGGTTACGGGCTGTCATTCCACCTCCACGAAGCTGTTATTTATTTACTTAAAGACTTGCATTCCATGGAAAAAGATGCCCCAAGATAGCACTGCATTTCTAAAATTAAACCCAGCTGGCTGGAGTGGGGAGTAAGCGAGCGAGTACTCCTGTGCTCCCACCAGCAGCGGGAACAGGGCTCCCTGTGTCCCAGACTCCCCCACCCCACTGAGCTGCAGGAGAGCCTGGAAAAATGCCCCGTGTCCTCAGCCATGAGGGAGACAGCTCTCTGGGAAGCCAACCTCAGAGCAAGCACCTTACTCAAAAGCAGGAGTGCCACCGCTTGCTGTGACAGGGGCTGAGGGTTTAATAGCAGTGATTGCACACTTCTCTGGCAGCCCTGGGAGAACCCTCACCCCACTGCAGGAGAAAGCACAGGCATCTGACACAGGTTTGAGTGTGGCCAGAAGTCCTTTAATACAATTTGTGAGGACAGGTTGCATTTCTGAGGCTCTTCTCCTACCTACCCTAGCCAAGATTTTCTTCTAATTCCTGTGTCATTGGTAGCTTCCTCCTTACAGTGAAGCTCATTTAGCAGCTCACTCTTGTAACCTAAGTTAACAAACCTGTTTTGACAAAAACCATTTATAGCAGGGAAGGGGAAAACTCAAGCCTTCTCCAGCCTCTCATGGCACCAGCGAGGCTTTTCCCCCCCAGACATGCTCTTGGCACCTGCTCCCCTGCCCGACACACACGTCTGTGGGGGCCTCTACACCAGCAAATAGCTCAGCTCAGAAACGAGTGCATCAGCTCATGGGAGCAGCTGATGCCGGAGCTGCTCTTCAGGGGTTTTACCATGGCTTAGATTTAGCCTCACCCCTCAGACAAAATGTCTCCACACACATGCAGCTGAAGCTCTCCAATGGATTGGTTGGACGCTGGTGAAGCTCCCCATGGGAAGCCTTGGATGTGCTTGGGAAGCAAAGCTCCCAGGGAATGGCAGAGGTGGCTCAGCGAGGGCTATGGGAAGGATGTTGGGATTCAGCCCCAAACTTTGCTGCTCTGCACCAGAAGGCTCATGCAGATGTGGGACAAGGAAAGACAGCAAAGAAGTCTGAACCAGACCCGAGACCAACAGTGGAAGAAATGGAGGCGGCGGCTGATGGGGACAGCTGAGCTACAGGGAAAAGGGTGAAAACACTGACAAGGTCAAGGTGCAGATGCTGTCCCCTGGTACATGTGCCAGCTCCCCCATGGCCTGTCCCCACCATAGGCAGGAGCTTCCAGCTATAAGCAAAGACAGTGACAGCCCCTGTCATCCCAAGAAGCTTGTTACAGCCAAGGCAGAAAGAAGATGACAGTCCCACCACTATGGGCCTGGACTGTGATCCAAGAGGACCTGACCACAGGGATGTGGGCCAGACCAATCTGTCACGCTTGGTAAGTCACTCAAATTATTGCTTGCAGATGGGAACACTAACCTGGTTGTTCTGTGCACTCAGCAGTGAGCGCCTGGAGACAGATTCACAAACCTCCGTGCACCTGGAGAAGGTAATGTTTGCCACCAGATTGACAAGGTTGCTTTTAGCAGATGTGCCTCAGTTTCTCCCAAATGTTAAATAAAGATTTCACCTCTGTGCCTCCTAAGGGAAAACCTCCACAGGCCTTGGTGACAGCCCAGATGCTGTTCTAACAACTATGAGAACTGCAGACATTCAGTGGTGGCAAAGCTCAATTGCCGAGCTGAGGGAAAGGGCAGGCAGGAGCAGGAAGAGAAGAGAGCTGGCCACCACTCCTGCAAGAAGCTCTCAGGGAAGAGCCTGCCCCTCATCAGAGCTCAGCTATTTCAGTAATTATGTCCTTTTGCCCATAATTATACTGATTCTGCTCTGTGCAGCACCAAGTCAGGTCTACTGATTCCAAATGCCTGCTGCCTTCTTTGGATTAGGGTGCCAGCATGGGTTAAAAATTAGAGAGTAAGATTGCTTCAACATCTGATTTATCCCCTTCCTCCTCCCATCCTGCTTTGGGATGTGCTGGTCAGCATCCCCCTGGGAGAGGATTAATCAGGAGCAGATAGAGAACTGGCAGCTGCCTGACAAGGACAAGATCGCGGCTATGGGACAAGCTGCAATTTGGATTCTCTTTCTGTGACCCTGGTACAAATCCATGACATGCTTGCTGATGCATCCCAGCACTGACACCCCAGAAGTTGGCACAAGATCAGCATCCCCACAGCCACAGCTTGCTCTGGTCCCGATCTCATACTGCCTCAGTGCTAGAGCTGCTCCTGCGGTGAAAGGCTGCCCGTTCCTGTGGCTCCAGAGGCAGCTCTAGCTCTCCAGCTGCAGAAAGGGCCTCCTCTCCACTTAGGGAGAAGCACTTATTTCTGGGACCAGAACAAGGGAAGATGTTACTGCCATTCTAAAAGGGCAACACTCACATTTAACATTTTGTTTCTAGCATGATCAGCAGTTATACCACCAGCAGATCACACAAGGAGTACAACAGGAAGGTAGGAAGAGCCATCTGATCTGCTTGCCAACTCCTGCCCCATTAGAGCAGCACATGCCTGTGAAGCCAGGCTGAGCACAGAGCCAGAGCCTTTGTACCAGGGAAAATCCTCCACAAGAGGCTTTACCTGGAACCCAAGGTCCTTGAGCTCCAGCAGCTGCTACTGCCATGGAGGAAGGGCAGCAGATCCTCCCAAGGTGGGCAAACAAAGAGTAGTGGCAGCAGAAAGGACTTGTGAGGGCACTAGAGGAAGGTGAACAGGGCTCAGATGTTGAATAAAACAAGGAACCAAAGCAAAGGGTAGTTTACAGCAGAATGGGGCACATCTCTGAAGAGGTATTTTCCTGCTTGGGAGTCCAAAAGGAAGGAAAACCCTGGATTGGAGAACCTTGGGAAAAATCAGCCTTTGGGGGCTAACCAGCTCCTTCTACAAAGTAAGAGCAGATCCAGATTTGCCCACAAACACAAACATGGTCTGTGTTACCCAAGAAAACTCTTGCCCAGTGGTAACACCTTAACTGTGAGCCCAAGGGTGGGCAAGCACTGGACTGGTTCCTACTTTTCCCCCTGAAAACACCTTGTGACTCTTCAGGGACTAAGGTGACAGTTCCCATCACACCCAAAGAGCAGCCAGCAAGGCACAGCCTGCACCAAGACTGGTCACACTCACTTGAACATGCAGTAGCAAAGAGATGCTTTAGAGCATCATTTCTTATCTCTTGAACCCAGTGACCACTGAACCTTCTTGGAGGGAAACCCATCTTTATTCTTTTACAGTATTGTCACAATGCCACAACCTAATGAAAAATAGTCTAAGGTTTAAGCAGATGGACATTCATTTTGTTTGCTTATTTGTGTGGGTGACAGAGTGCACAAAAGCTTTTGAATTTTTTTTCTTACTTTTTTTTCCCCCTTCATCAGCCACTGTCCACAGACCACCTTCACAGGTCAGTGGCTTTCCAGGAATGACAAATTGCAAAGTGCTGGCAGAGTATGATAATGAGAGCATGAGCTATGAGTTCACCACAGACAATTGCTCAGGTAGTGTCTCAGGGAGCATCCAAGCCAATTCTTACAATCCTCCTGATATTTTAGAGGGGGATAAAACATGAGCTTTGTCCCTGCAGACCCACTGGCAAGACAGTTCTTTATTTACAGACAAGTAGGGAGGATCCCTATTTCTCAGGTCCCTCAGACACAAGACCCTATTATCTTAAGAAACCTAACAGTCACAGTTTCATCTGTCCATCCCCCCCCAAAAAAAAAAGATTTAAAACCTGCTCAGGGAACACAGAGAGAAGGGAGCTCTCCTCCACAGGGACAGGCAGCAACATCACACAGTTCCAAATGCACTCGCCTCCCTGCCTGCCCCATGGGAAGGGACGTCCAGGGCTAACATGAGCACTGCTCCCCAGATCCCTGCAGCCTCTGCATGACTTCTTGTGCTTTCCCTGCTTAGTAGCTGCCTCAGTCACCAGTGGAACTGCCCTGAATAGCTGTTTCCATTCTATCTCCCTGAAGGGAGACCTCCAGATGCCCAGCATTCAATGCTGTCACAGTAGGAGAAGACGCAGCAGCTCTCTCAAGGCAAGCCTCTAGCTCACTGCAAACCCCACAACTCACACAAAGATTCTCCAAGACCAAGTGGGGAGAAATATTGGCTTGGAACGAGACAGGCAGCAGACAATTAATTGCTCATTTTAAATTCCACCATTTAAAAGTAAAGAAAAAAGAAAAATAAAATAAAAATCTAGAGATACTAGTAGCTACCTGACTTGGTATCTCTAAGAGATTGGTACGTGGGGACACAAATGAGGACCTACATCCGCAACCAAGAATCTTGGTTAGCATCTTATTTAGCCAAGCATCTTCTAAGTTCCAGCCCCGTGGAGACACACAACAGTCCTGGTCAACAGACCTAACAAGAGGTCACCTGAAGGAGGGGCTGCAGAGGCCGGGGATGAGACCGGGCCTTGAGGTGCCTGATTCCCCTGGGCAGGCTGACTACTTGGGGGATGTCTGGCACCTCTTTCCTCACCCCAAATAACCACACAGAGTGGGAAATCCCAGGAGCCTTCCCACCCCACAACTGGTTTCCTCAGCCCACACATCACCCATTAGGAGGTGCCTGCAGCTCCCACCAGCAGCCCAGAGGTCCCCATCTCAACCCCAGAGAGCCTCCAGCCCCCAGACAGTGAGTAAGCTAGAGCTCCTCAATACATTTGTGTCATTTTTGCATGCTTTGATTGTGACTGGAAAGTTTTTTTTAGCCAGACAACTCCTCCTTGTTAATTAGGCATAGGAAGGAAGAGGGGAGCTCAGCTTTGGGAGAAGGGGACAAATGTTTGTCCTTAAAATGCAAAGGTTAACCCTTTGGAAAGATCTTAATTGCATTTCCTTTCAAAGACACTTATTTTGGTTTGGGGGTTGTTTTTATAACAACAGCAAAAACGTATCTTTCCAGGAAACAAACAAAAAGATTAAAACCAGGTACCCCAAACTGATGTCCTGCCCTGGTTTATTCCTCCTCTGCTTCATTCATTCTTTCATCAAGGCACATATGAGCAAGGTGTTTTGCTTTCTTAATGTATCTTTACATCACTACATCATATGAAATTTCAGTCTGTCAGACTGGAGTTCATGCAGACCAGCAGATCTCCAAAAATGCATAAAGAAACATTTTAGCAGAGTTATATGGCTCCACAAGCAGCATCACTCTCATCTCCCCTAAGCAATCTGCACCGAGACTGACCAAAGTAGAGATAAACAGCAACTATGTCTCAGATTAAACAGCAAGAAACCCATGAGCTACAGAAACATCAAACAAATAAACAAACTAACACAACAATGTTGAAAACCAAAGTTTTGGGCTTTGAGGAAAAAAGTAAAATCTTTAATTATTTTGTTTCCTAGCAGTAGAAATCTGTTCCCAAAGGGCCAAGCAGATTTCTCCCAGAAAGCTCCATGTCTGCTACGGCAGAGATAAAAGTCATCTTTGTTTTCACAGAAGCCAAAGGATTAAAAAAGAAGGGAAAACCAATGAATAATACATGCCCAGCCTTTCCCAGCAAGAGCAAAGAGCTCCCCTTAGCCTCCTCCTTGCTCCCAGTCATTCAGAGTGGCTAAACCCCAACACTAGTTTTGCCCAGAGAACGCCACGAGGCACTTACCTTGCTTCTGTGCAGCGATGAGGACAGGGAGGTCCATGCCCACAGGAAAGATGCCAAACAGGAAGACAGAAGGAAGCTTCTGTGCTGGACCTGTCCTGCAGGGCAGAACAGCAGCCCCTCGCTGTGCGATCTGACCCCAGTCAAAATATTAAAGGCAGAAAACTCTTCTTGTTGGAATTCAGGAAGGACACCTCTCTGGCTGGTCAAAGCAAACAGAAGTCAAATACCACTAGGTTTCACCTCTAGCAAGAGGAAATGGAATAGCTTGGCCCCCTCAACTAAAACCCAGCTGCTAGAGAAGAGAAAAAGAAGAGAAGGCAGGGAGGTGCCTGCATTTTCATGCAACGCATGAGATTTCAGAAACATCCCCTCGCATCTGTAAAGGAATAACCTCATAGCCAGACTTCTAGGAAAGCCTGAACCAAATAGATCAAAAGAGAGAAACTGAGAGACCCTTTAACAAATACAAACCAAGAACCTTCCCACACAGCACTAAGACTTCCATCTGCTACCTGTTGGTCCTCAGCCTGTTCAATTATCCCCTGATTACTGTTGCTTGTTTTCACTGCCCATCCCCACCCAAGAGCCAGAACTAACAGCTGGGGCTTTATTTAGGAACTCTGGGAACCCACATACTGTAGGAACTTGCTGCACAGCCAGCAAGGCTCCCACTCGAAGCTGGGCATGAGCTTCTCAGAAGCTCACAGTTAAAACATTGCCCTTTGATGGGCTGAAGATAAACATGAGAAGTTGTGGCTTAAGGATGAATTTTGTCAGCAGGCTATTTCCGTGAACAGAGACAGGGGGATCCATGTGTAAATGAAACAGCTGCACACACTGCATCAAAGATGAAAACAAGGTTCTGCCCCTGAGCTCCAAGGAATTCCTCAGCACATCCCTCGGTTCAGCCACAAATTAGCCCTAGACCCTATGTGCCTCCTGCTCACCCTGCTGTTCTGTGTCTAACTTCTCTCTCCTCTCCCCTCCTACACCCCTGAAGGCTTCACTCCTGATGCTGGCTTTCCTGGCTTCTTTTCAGATGGCCTTATTTAACTCCTTCCTTTGAAGCAATTCTCCTGCCCCCTCCTCTGAGACATGCTCTTGCTGTCAGGATGCTGCTCGTTTCAGAGAGTGAGCTTATGGCAATGCTGCAGCCCTGCACTCCCTTCCCCTCTTGGATTAGTCATCTCCAGACATGGCTTATGAACTCTTAGGTAGTAGGAATGTCTTAATTACTTTTTTTCTTTAAGTGAACTCTTATGTTCCCTTTGCTGTTCTGAAATAGCAATGAAAGAGAGTTTTACTCATGCTCTTTTTAAGGCGATCATTGGATACGTAACCTGGTGGTTCCATGATTAGCTCTTTGCCATTGCAAAGTGTGGGAAGATGTGCTTCTGTTCCACCGTGTGGCTTATATCCCCAGAACAGCCTGTGAAGTTTCTCACCAGCTCTGCAGTGACTGTGTCACCTAAAGAGCTGCAGGCTCTTGACCAAAGAGAAAGACCCGGAGCTCAGCATATAAGTACACCCAGACATCAACTCACCTTTTAAGACTTTCCAGCAAAATACACAGGAAATGCAACTACAAAGAAGTTTACTGAGACATAGTGGGGGCAACATATCTTTAATTTTTTTTGTTTTTGTTTTTTTAGTATTACAGTATATTCTTATAAAAAGATACAGATAAAAAGGACACTACAGGATTTGTACATTTAATTCACTTATAGTCTTAAACTGACTAAGAAATGAGGATACACCAAGGCATTACAGCAGCACGCAACCTCCCACTTCAGTAAGCAGCAGGGTACTTTCTGGCTTGGCAGGCAGGGGCACCTCCCAAAGTGACCTGCAGGCATCAAGCTGAGCAGGCCTGCAAGGGAGGAGAATGAGGATGGTTTGAAAGGGAGGTGCTGAGCACAGAGCAGCTCAGGTACCTGATATCCCTTTACAATTCTAAAACTGCAAAGGTTTTTAAAGAGCCTGGTTAAGAGCAAGCATGAAAAGGGAGGAATGGCTTGTCTAGTTCAGTTGGTTGAGAGCTTCTAGTGGTGGAAAGCTTCAGCCCTTCAGGAGCTCTGTGGAGTATTTTGTAAAAGACAAAACTGCCTGAAGGACTGTTTTGATCCAGATGCTGCTTTGAATTACACTGGTGTAAACCCAGAGAAACTTGTACTGGTTGCAGAGAATCTATTCTACATTATTATTACCAGTATGAGAAGACTCTAGATTGGAAGCATCCAGACTTGTGAAACAAGATGCCACAACACCATGCTATGCTAATGGCATACTTTTCAGCAGGCACAGCGAGCAAAATCTGCCCAAGCTTCAGGGGATATTGGTCATCAAAACTACTACTTAGAGTAGTAGATAGCTTATATATATATTTTTTTTTTCAGTTGGCCAAATTGTGTTACCCAGGTTGGCCAATGGAGGCTACCTGTCTGGACGGCAGGCAACTAGATACCTCCTGTGTTGAGTAGATAAGTCAAGGAGCCATGGCCAAATACCAGGTGATTGCTAGAGATTCTACTGGTAGAAAACCAACCAGTGGAAAGATTTTCTTTATCCTGAATAATCTGGAGAGATGGGGTAGAGGAGGAGTGAGCTGAAGTAGAGGAAATCCTTCTTCCTTGGCCTTGAAGATAGGAAGGAATATTAGCTCTGAGGAAGGAGAACTGTCCCAGTTTGTCTCACCAGTGTGTTAAATCTGATGAGAAGTTCCACGGCATGAACTGCTTTTGCCCATCTATCCAAGCTTCTCTGGCATTAAGGACAGAATTAGTGTGGAAGGGCAACGTTTGAACAAGCAATTGTGCAGCTTAACTCTTCTAAATCTTCTCACCATGATTAATTATGAGAAATAAAGAGGTTTTATAGAAAGTGTTCTAAAATAACCAACCTCCATTAGTTCACCACAAGCTTTAAAATGCATGCTTTCCCAGAACCAGGCTTGCCAGGGGCAAAAAGCAAAAGGAAAGGTTTTTTTTTTTTCTTCCCTCCCTTCTCACACCAAGACTGCTCACCCACATCCCCTTGCCTTGTGCTCAGCTTGCTGCACAATAGCCAAGCCGTCTGTCTGTCTGGTGTAATGCCCTGGCACGGTCTCAATAGTCTTTGCTGTAATGCAGTGTATACATACAAACATAGCAAACTAAAATAAGGCAAAATAAATAGAGGTGTCGGATTTACAGGTTCCCCTTAGAGATTCCTAAAACCTTTTTTTTAAAAAAAAAAAATCATTTAACCCCCAAACAAACAAACAAAAGAAGCCCAAAACAACCAACCCAGAAACAAAACTGCATATATCATGTACATCATCAACTGTACAACTGATCTCCTTTCCCCTCAAGGAAACTTCTGACACAAGCTTCTCCCATGCAACCCATCTCAGAGCGTGAGCTTTCCTAAAGAAAAGGGAAAATTCGGCCAGTGGGGCTGACCATTATGGAAATACCTGCCCCACAGTCTCCCACCAGGACCCCTCACGGTTCTTCTCCCTTCCTCAGACATTCTGAACACATTGCAGAAATGCTTCTGAAGGACACTCAGGTAGTCTCCCTCATGGAGTCTCTCTCCCCTGAACACTAGTCCTAGTTTTTCTTTTCTAAGGAACTGGTGCCCAGACAACAGCTGTGCTGCAGGGCTTGGAAGGGCCTTGCTGCCCTGAAGTCACTTTACGTTGTAGCATTTCCAGAGACTTATGACTGACTGAGAAGAGTGACCCAGACCACAAGGAATGGGAGGGAGAGGGGGTTCTTCAGTCTTTTCTGGTATCATCCTAATGCAACCTGCTTAAGAACAATGCAGAGACACAGAGGTGAGTGAGTGAGCACTAGGCCTCTAGGGACAAAGTCTGGAGAGTTATAAAGTACCTCCTCTTCTAGGTGTGAAGAACTTCATCATAAAGTTAGCAATGACTACATTTCTGCAGGAAGCAGAGCAAGCCCTTGATTATACCCTTCTTTCTTACATCTCCTCCTCCTCCTCCACTGATTTCCAAAGACAGACTGATTTTGTGCTGGTGCTGGGCATGGGTGTAAGGACAACAACAGACCCTAGCTCATCTCCAGCTCTCAGTGTGATAAAGAAGTTATGCCTCAGTGTTACACCTCACGGCTGCTTGCTTACCTGTTCAGGCTCTGCTAGCACTAGAGGACAAGGGATAAGATTTTCCTTTCTCCTTCAGTTCTCAGCAGCTCTACCACAACTGCTGATGAAGAACCGAGCACAGATGCACTCACCGTACCCAAGGACAAACTTGGCTTCAGCAGGAATCTGATGCCAGGCCCTAGAGCAGAGCCAACTTTTTTCCCTTATCTTCTGTGTGACCAGCCTCATCTCATACAGTAGACCTACTAATGGGCCTCTTACTTGTTACCACATGTATAAAAATCACTGCTTGTCTCAGTGTGTAACTAAGCTTTTCCAACCCCCTCTTTATGGACATTCACTGTGGAGTCAAGAGCCAGGACGGACTGTCCAGGATGCTAAGCAAAGCCTTCAGCCATCATCACACATTCAAGACAGGAGTCTGGGCACTGAAGTGCTGAGGAAGTTGAACTGCAATATTTGAAACAGGGGCATGACTCAGAGCTTTCTCTCAGTCCCAGTAAGTATCCCACAGCTGATTTACAGGAGTTGCACAATCTCTCATTATTTGTGCATGAGTCAAGGAGGTGTCAGAATTACAGCAGCTTTCTTTACAGACTGCCAGTGTGGCCAGGGCACCGCATACCATCATACAGGATCTCTATAAATCGGGGTCAAACTGTATGCACAATGGACAGAGGGCTCATCACTCTCTCTGCTTTTGCTACATTTATGGCCTAGCAAAGTGACTTCAGTTTAAAAAAGCACAGCACAAGCCTGGTTTGACAAATACCGTAGTGGGGGGAATGCTGTATTTATATTCAAGGGGTTTGCCCTGAGGTGTTTCTTCTCCAACAGCGCTGCCATGCTGACAGTCTGCCTCAGCAAGCAAGTACCTGGGGAGCGAGCAAGCAGCCGTAAATTGGACAGAGTCACATCAACTTGCACCAGGGCTGACCTTGGCACTACACCTGAATTTCTGGGTGAGTCCTAAACCCAGGGAGGAAAAAAAAGAGGACTAAAAAACTACAATGTTCTGATCCCTAAAAGCATCATCTTTGGAAGTCAGGGATTATGCAAATCTATACTCAGCTGTATACCAATTTGGCACATATTACCACCTCTCATATGGCTTACATGGCATAGGCTATATGGCATGCTTTAAAACAAGACAAACAAAAAGGGCTGGGATATAGCATATCTACTTCAGGGAGCAGCAAGGAGCTTGTTAATATAATTTACAAGAGATAGTTCTAAAATCCACTTTGTAATTTAAAATAAAAATGCTTAAAAAAGTGAGAGTTTTTCTTCAACTTTCAAAAACCTTTATGAAATACAGTCTTTCTTCTACAAGGTGCTTGTGTCCGCTGCAATGGGCATTGCTGTTAATAGCTAATCCCAGAAGGGGAGTGGGATAGTAAGGGAGGAGAATGCACCCAGCTCTTGTAAGATACCAGCTCTTTACGATGAGTATTATACAGAGGCGCGGCAGTCTGGAATGTTGTAAATAGGGAAAATCTGGGGTGGGAGACTCAAACTTCAGTAAACAAAGGAACATTAGAGTTTAACAATTCTGACTTTTTTGCTTCTCTCCATAGTTTACATAATTATTTTACTCTCAAAGTGTTCAGAAAACCACCACAGTTTGCTTTTCCAATATCGGTAGTGTAATACTGATCAGGCAGCGTGCATGGCAGAGAAAGTTCTGTTCTGCAGACTCGGTGCAGAGCCTGAAGTTAAGTGACATTCAGAGAAAAATCAAACCAAATTATTTAAGTGACAACTAGAGCTGTTTTCATTTCCCTGGGATTCCTTGACATTTTGTGCTGTTGACTATTGATGCATAGTTTATAGATGGTGTGTCCCTCTTCTCAAATGTTCTCTCTTTTGTTCCTGTCTCAGAGGAAGAATCCATCACCATTTCTTTCTTTTCCTCTTTTCCTTCATCAGGGAAGATAATAAAAAAGGAAGCCAAGATTCAAAAAAACCCCAACAAAACAAAACCAGCCCATGACAGCCTACACCATCCAATCTCTTTCCATGGGGAAAAAAAAAGCCATGGGGCTTTTGCTTGTTTTGCTGTGTGCTTCATATTTGTAGCTTAAATACAAATTATTTTTTTCTTATGAATTAAACCATCTCCAAAGCCTGCTTGGCTTACACAATTCTGTGTCCTCCTGGAAGAATTCTCAATTCTCATTATGAGACCTCTTCATTGATTCATCCCAAGTGATCCCTTCAAAATGAAAAAGTCTGTGGGCTCCAAGTCTCTCCTTTGACACCATTCATATTTTACTAAGTTACATGATTTCCCTAGGCAGGAGTAGGGTTTGTGCAGTGAAGATTGGCCTGTTAGACAGAAAGACCAGTTCATGCCAACAGCAATCACAGCCAGCATCAAGTGGAAAAGAAACCTCTTTTCTTGCAGCCAGTGACCCTGTTGTCTTTTTGCTACTGTGACCTGTGGATGATACTAGGGGGCTCCTGATTTCTTTGGGGCCACATTAAGAAATCTTGTACAAATCGATTAGAAATATTTCATTGTTTCCCTCTCATACTCCAGCAACCACAATGGGCTCCACACTCATCTACTTGTAATTCCAACCTGGCAGTGGCTTAGTATTCTAAAGAAAAGTCAGAGCTTCTCGCTTAGAAGATGCATTTCATAGCTTCGAGGCTCAACTATCAACAAATTCCAGAAAACTGCTTCTAGAAAAGCAGAATCCAAAAGACTTTTGCAGAGTATTTATGTTGATCCTGATTTTTGAATTTCAATTTGTTCTAGAACCTGATTACCTCCTTCTAAGCATCACTTGCTTTGGACAGTGCAAGCCACATAAAAATACTATGAAGAACGTGAGATCAAAAGCATTTTTTTCAGGTGCTAATCAATGGCTTATAAAATCCGTTTCTGGAAGGGAACTGGAAACCTCGAGAACCCCGACTTGACAAGCCCTAGAAGGCCAGAATAGATCTTGAAGAAGTGACAGGTGTTTACAGAGCTGCTCTGAAATTAGTCTTGCTTGTTATCAGCAAGATGGAGATCATAACTAGTTTTCACTTTGGCACACAGATAATTATCTCTGTCCAGCTGTGAAGCAGTTGTTTTTAAGGCCCGAGTACTTTCTGTCATCACCATGAGGCCTCTGATGATGAGATAAACTCCCAGAAGCAAATCTGTCAGCTCTACATGGCCCAGTCACAGGCCGTGTTGGCTCCACAGAGGCACTTTTTAAATGGTTCAAATTAGGAGCACAGAAGAGGGATGAGAGGAAAGCTGATCATGGAAAGGTAATGTCTCTAGCCACAGACCAAAGAAATCCTTTGGGGCAACTGTCAGCCAGGCGCCATCACACACATTCATCTTCCTTGTTTTGCACTTTTTCATCACTTTCTTTTGGTTGATTAGTTTTCTTCTTCTTGTAATTAATAATTTAGCTTTGTCACCACCCGCTCCCGGCTTGTCTCTAAGCCTTGGTTCCCGGAACGCTTGCGGTTGCGCTTAAGCTTGGATAAGTCTTTGTCAAAGACTTCACCCGACCTTAATGCTGACACCAGGTCATCAAACTCCCCACTCTCTTCAGAGATGCTTCCAGCTTTCGCTTTCTTTTGTCGCCTCTCTTTTTCCCTCTGCTCTTTTAGCTGTAGAGAAAGACACAGAGATTTAGGATTAGCTAACTGAGATGCCAGATCACTAGGTACACTGACAAGAAAAAGCGAAGATGCATCAGTACAGTTCAGAGAAAAAAAGAGATCAGGAACTTATCCACAAGGCCATCACCTGTGCCGAGAGCCACAGGCAACCATGCTGGGTTTCCCTTCTTCTGCACAGCCAAGCACAGAGGAGGAAGAGATGAATGAGTAGCATCATATGTTTTGCCTCATGATGCACTACCACTCTGGAGCAAAGCAGACAGATGGAATCAGGCTATGCTGCTGCTGTTTTGCATTAATTTTATAGTAGAATAGTATCAGAGTAGCTGTGCCAAATGACAGTCTACAAGTGATGCTGGCACAGGTAATTACTCAGCTTCTGGGGCTAGGCTTGCAGTGACCTTAGTGTGGCAGCACCTACTATGCTGATTGTACCTAACCTAGTGAGTTTAAAGTTAAGTCTGGATATATCTACACAAACCACAGTCACGGCTATAGTCACAAAGAGCTTTGTGCTTGGGGCATAGCTAGCTAAACTGATGGGCAGAAAGGCTGCAGTCCTGCAGAAGGAGGAAAAGAAGAAAGGAAAGCTGAAAGCTATACACGCTGCAGAACAAAGACTGTTTGAGATATCAAAACACCAACAGAAACTCTATCCACCTAACAGCTCATGTTTGAATGGAGGCAGCGTGTTGCAGTGATGGGAAGAGGAAGGGCACACTGCCTTGATGCTGAAGACAGAAATTAGTAAAAAACACAAAGAGCAACGAAACAGACCCGCTGATTTTACAAATCATTGAATAGGTCCATCTGTCAATGTGTTGCTTTCAGTCTCCTAGTGTAGCTCCAGGGAGCTTGGTTATCCCCTTCCACTGCTCAGCTCCAAGATTAGCAGAAATTATAAGGGATGGATGCAGCTCCTAGGAATTTGGTCATTCTCTCTGTGTGCTAGCCCTGTCTTACAGGACTATATTACATTCCATAAGCAAACTGCAACCTCTCTCATGGTGTATTAAGCCTATGAACCCATCCTAGTTCTTTGACAGTGGGTTCTTGCACTTTCCAGGCTGACTGAGAGGATACTTGAGCCTAAATCCTGGAATTTTTCCATGTGTCCAACAGTAAGATTGCCAGCATGCTGGCATTTTACCTCCCTCCTCTTCTGAAATGGACAAACCAGTGCTTTTGGCACAGCAAACACTTGAAGCAGTGACTCCCAACAGCGAGGCCTGGGGTCATGGCAGCAGCCAGGACTAAAGCGCCGGCAGGAGGGAAAGAGGCAGAGACTGCTGAGCTGTTCTCAGGCCTCAGGAAAAGCTGAGGTTAGAGAAGGAGGCTGGTTCACACGAACCCCTGGGGACACACACGTCTGTCTCCCAGAAGCACAAAAGCTCAACGATGCACAAAAGCTCTCTTGCCACGTCAAGGCCAGATGCAGCCCCAGTAATCAAGCCATTAAGGCTGGCCAGAGAGAAATGCTGGCAGTGTGGGCTGCAGCAGGTACCAGGGCACTCGCTGTGTCACTGTGCACTGTTAGGCAACAGGCACGCAGCAGATGATGATGGAGTCTCAGTGGAAGCTGACCAGCTGGCAGGATTGAGGGAGTCTACCTCACAGAGCTTTTCAACAGAGCCTGCAGCCCAAAAGCAGGGTAGTGTGGCACTGGGGAGGGTTGGCACCCCCCTGCAAAATGCCAGGGCAGAACAGGCAGGGTTAGATTTGATATCTGAATCCAATAGAGGGTAATTTAGGAGCCAAACAGTATGCACCTCAGACCTTACAGGACAGTCCGCGGGAAAAATGCCATAATTTGTAAAGAGAATGATTCCAAAGAGAGGTGGCAGAGAGAAGAACATAAAAAGAGTGACATGATATGAGCATTGGAATTGGCTACCACAGCCTTTCTCTTGAGACATGAAAAGGCAGTGGAAGGAAACACCTTCCTGTGCCCAGGTCCTCACCATGGCCTCCATGCGTGCCCTGCGCTCCTCTTCTTCCTTTTTCTTCCTCATGTTCTCCAGATCTTGCTTGGCCTCTGCAAATGACTGTAAGAAAGTGTCGAAGATGCCAAAAAATTCATCTGGCTGCATCTTGCCCTCGCTCTCTCCAAAATGCTTCAGTGCCTTGGCATACTGTCAAGGGGGCAGAAAACACAAAAGCAATAATTAGGCAGGCAGCTTGGTGAAGACAGCGAGGAAAGATTATGAGTAACCACACATGGAACTCAATACCCCCTGAGCATTCATGCAACAAGAGCAAAAACTGCCCCCTGGTAACAGAATTGCCTTGCCTTAGGCAGGTGCCTCTACCCCTGAACGATCTGCTCTCATGGATATCCTTTGGGCAACACCATTCTGGAGAGCACTATCTCTCCACTTACTGAAAAAAAAACAAAAACGTGTTCAATGCCTGAGGGTGATGGAGTAATTTCAGAGGACAACCATCCAGCCACGTCTCAGCTGCAGCTGTGGGACAGCAGGGGCATGAAAGACAGTGAGATAGTTGGGAAAACAAGCAGCTTTAGTCCATCATAACTACCAAACAAGTAGTTTTAGCCCATCTTTTCCCCTTCCACCTTCCCCTCAAATCTACATTTTAAATGGCTGGAGTTAGAAGAGGTTTTTTTCAGTAATACTACAGTATGTCCTCTCAGGAGCCCTTTGCTGTGACATCCATCACTCTGGAGTCCTCTGAGTGAGGGTGTTGCCTGGGAGAGAGGAGACTATGGACAGACACGGCATGAGAGAGGGACAAGGAAAGTAGCCAGGGCTCCCGGGCAGACTTAAAAGAGAGTGAATACATCACAAGTGGCTTTTGTTTTAAAAGGCAAATGTTGAGGCTGCAGGATGCAAGTGCAGGCAGCCAACTGGCAGGACTTCAGTCACAGAGCAGTCCTGATTGGGATATGGTAAATTTGCAGCAACCCCTGGCTCTTGGACATCAGTCCTGCAGTAGTTGTACTCTCTTCTTTGCTCTCTCACACTCACAAGTACGTCTCTGAATTCACCAAAATGCACTCAAATGCATGCACATATAGTCTGTCAGCAGCATGTATGCACATGTCCACTGTGTCCTGTGTAAGTGTACACATCCAAAAGCAATATCATTGTCCAAATACCTTCACACAAACACCTCTATATTGCAACAGGCAGCATCAGGAACACAACCCTGATGGCCCCGGTGCCCTGAGGCATAGCTGCCCTGGCATTTCCTGTCAGCACTTTTAACACACCACCACAAACCAGTAGAGCATCCTTTCAGACCTCAAAGTTTACCAAACCAAACCCAGACTCTCCCAGGCTATGGACTGCTTTCAAACTCTCTTGTGCATGTATTCAGCTCATACTAACACAGACCAGCTTCCCTTTCCTTAGCTGGGTGCTCTTGCAGAATGGAAAACTCAGCAAGATCAGACTCCAGTCTCAAGCAAAAAATGAGTTTGGAAGCAGGTCTATATAAACCCTTCTGGCCCTGTATCATGTAAAGCATAAACAATGTCTCCCAGTCAACTGCAGGGGGAAGAAATCTCCAAGGAAAGCAGCTTCCTTCTGGCACAGCCTGAGAGATTCGGCATCTCTCCTCCTCTGCTTTCCCTGCCAGGCCCACAAAGCAGTTTGAAGCAATAGCTTCTTTTTTCTTTAAAAAGGCTGCATTCTCAGCCAGAAACAAACAAAGAAACCCAAAGTATCTGGGGGGGGGGGGGGAAGCACTGGAAGAAATGCAAGTTGCTTTGAGCTACCAAACATGGCAGGAGTTGAAGGAAGCGCTACAGCAGCAAGTCATAGAGGGATTTCAGAGTATGGAAACAGCAACAGATTATTTATTTTTTAACTCAATTTCTCGGAAACCTCTGAAGACACATACCCACAAGTATGAACACCTACTCCCTCTCCCCACCCCTCTCTGTATGTATGTGTATTTTCTCTGTATATAATGTACACACAGTCTGCTCGCATATTAGGAAGGTGCAGGAGTCTCGCACTAATTCACACTGACCACCATCAGCTCTGCAGCAGAGATGATACAAGCTCTCAATACCGCAAAGGGTGATGAAGCATTTCCATGTGCTGTGTATCTTCCTCCACTTGCCTGCTCCCGTGCACCAGTCAGCCAGGGGAGCAGGAGTGACAGATAAAGATTTCAGCACAGGCACTGCCACCACTGCCTGAACACAGAGCACCTGAAGGTCATTGCTTACAGGAGATGTGCTACCTGGAAACTCTTGCCATTTAACTTGTGGTTCTTTCCCATGAAAATTGAAAATAGGGCACAAATTAAGAACAGTGATTAGAGCCACCAGCTTGAAGGAAGGCTTGTCCAGCTCCTGTGAAGCCTGAAGTCCAAGGGACAGTCTGCAGGAGATGGCTATTCCAAAGAGATACACTGCCCCCATCCCCTGTGATCCTCCTGTGC
The DNA here is from genome assembly GCA_013400375.1 of Thinocorus orbignyianus. Classification (NCBI taxonomy): domain Eukaryota; kingdom Metazoa; phylum Chordata; class Aves; order Ciconiiformes; family Thinocoridae; genus Thinocorus; species Thinocorus orbignyianus. The sequence goes on from VXBW01002575.1 coordinate 290,530, forward strand.
ACAGCAAAGGTGAGTGAGGGGGCACACAGGATACTCCATGAATGCCCATAGTGGTTTCCTAGTCTCTTAAGGAGGCTGGGGGCCAAAAAAGAGGGGGTCCTTGCCTGGTGTTCTTGGATCCTACATACATGGAAGTCTCCATTAGAGGGTAGTGTTGTCTGCAAATGTTCTGCACATGGCCTGTCACCCAACCACCAGCAGCAGCTAGTTCTTGTCATGCTGGCAGAGGGGCTACTGCCACTGCCTCCCCACTGCCACTCAGAGGAGGAATGGTGTTGCTGTGCTAGAAAGACCCAGCAACCTGGGAGCCTTCCAGACACTCATGAGTATAAGGTGTTATGGTCTGTAACAAGGAGGAGGCCGAGAACAGCCCCTCTTTTGTATCCTGTAACATGGCTTAGTGGGTCACAATCACTTACTGTAAAGCACTGAAAGATGAAAAGCAAAATCTGTGAGCTAGATGTACAAAAATAACTACAATAGAGAAATCTGCAGTCCACTGAAGTAAACATTTTCCTTCGTTCTCTACCGCCTCCAGAAAAAAGCTGACTGAGCAGAGGAAGGCAAGTCAGGAGATCCAGCCTTTGCTGCCAACTCTACCCATGATGTGGCTTGGGAAATCATGCTCCCTCTCTGAGCCTTCCTTTCTCCATTTGTTACAGAACAGAAAGTGTTGCCCCACTAATCTCACACAGAAAACAGCAAAAATAAAATAAAAAAAATAAAATCAGGTTTTCATATCTGTAGGGCACCACATCAATTCAATGCACTACTGTGAAGAGAGCCATGCTGTCTTTTCACTGTTTAAACTGCAACAGACCCCTATGTTTTTATTATCACATCTCCTTCCCATAGCTCTGGTTCTGTGATCACATGTATGTTTTCAAACCACCGCTGTTGGGATGAGGGGCAGTGAGCTGTTAGGCAGCCTCTCCAACCATGGTATGAAACTCAGGCTCCTACCTGCCCCACAGTGTCTAAAACCACATTTCTGCCTCGCTCAGGGCAGACCGAGGTGGCTCTGGACCCCAGCTCTCTCTTGTGTTCTCTGCTGCAGGATTTGTGTCGCCCTGCACTTGACTGCTCCATGGGCAGATTCCCCACCAAACGGTACCCACACAGTTGTGGAATCTGTACCTAAGTCCTCACGCATGCAAAACTCTTCCCAGAATTTTGTGACGTGCTGTATTATCGCTGAACAAGGGCTGAAACCTACTTATTCCTGAAGTCATTTGGGGACAGATGACATGGGCAAAAGCAAGATGGAAAAGTGTGTTTCAGCAGGTTTTCCACTGTAATACAGGATGGTATCTCTTTTTTTCATTAAAAAATTCATTTCCACACCATAAGGGCCCCTGAGCTCCATGATATAACAGGTCCACGAGATCGGTGCCAGCTCTGCTTCCTCTGCCAAACTTTCCACTGAATTCATCCTCTTGCCAAAGCAAATCGTTTAGACAGTTGTTTATTTTAAAAAGCCATTTTAGCAAGGAGAGGGAAAGCGGGACAGCAGCACACACACTCTCTGCTGTGCTTGCCAACAAAATGTTAAACAGTGGCAGAAGAGCTCTGGAAATGGCAGGAACAGCGCTCTGTGAGGAGGAGGAAAAACAGCCATGATAAAAATTTCCTGCTGTCTGTCCTGTCTGCTATTGCAGGAGGAGCCAATGCAGAAATGAATTACACCATGTAGCCATACAACATGAACTGTCTTCCCCAGGCAAGTAGCCTAGCTGATTTCAGGCAGGGCTGGGCCCAGCTCCTCTTGCACCTCAGTGCTCTTACAGGATTCTCCTAGGAGTTTGAAAGTGACACTGGCAGGCCCAAAATCAAGATAGGGGTACTATAAACATTTCTGATATGGTAGATGCCAACCTGCTCTGAAGCATCTGCAGTTCTACGTTGGCATACAACAACTATGTAATTTATTTATGGCTATTTCTGACAGCAGGCTGTGGCACCTGCCCATATCCTTTGTAACACACCCCATCTTGATTCCCTCAACCTGTCCTGATCCCTTCTTTATTCATTAGCCCTGGGGCCTGACAGAAAATACTGGGTCCCCAAAACGAATCACTGAAGTGCACGGCCTGTACCTGGCTCTTGGACTACAGTATTTCTGCGTGCTTCATAGCATTCTGCAATTTATGACTATTTTCTTAAATGGATTTTGGTTTTCACTGCCTTGCTGTTCTTCAAAACAGTAACTATATGTGCTCAGCTTATTAAATGCATGTGCAGGGTCTGAATTCCAGTCTCTATGATGATAAACACCCGCTTGAGAGGAACTGTCATGAGAAAGACTGGGGATGGAAAATTTTCCTACCCTCATCATCATCCTTGCCCAGGCAGTGGCCTCTTTTCTGCCTCTATAGAGAGGCTTAAGTTTGATATTCATCATAGGACTGGCAATACCTGACTAAGCAGACTTTGGTCTAGGAAGATGTGAAACATTCAGGTTTGTTATAAACCAAGCACAAAGTAGAACAGCTATGAAGCAGTTTAGCAACCCAAGCTCTTACCTGTCAACATTTAAGTATGTTGTAAAGCTTCATACAAGGCAAATGTCACCTTTTTCAAGTAGGATAACAGATTTCATACCATGGGAGGTCACTGTTCCTCTGCCTGAGTATTTTCATTCTTTCCCCATAGAGAAAAATTTTCACAAACAAAACTCAACCCCATTCTGTTCTTTCTGATGTGAAAAAGTCAATTTTTCATCTGTTCAAACACATAAAAACTGGTGAAGGATTCCAGGGCAGAATTTCACTTTCTCCTGCCCCCACCTTCCAGTTTATGGGAAATGGCAGAAAACATTATCCCTTGATCTAATCTATATATTCCCTTATAAAGTGGCATTGAAAGTGAGAAAAACACAAAAAGAACAAGAACCAGCTGTGCTAGGGAGCCTGTTTAAAGAGTTGGTCTAAGTTTTCAATCAGTTCTTAGCCAAGCCATCTGTTTACTGCATGAAGATAAGTATACTTACAAGGCTTCCTCTGCAAATATGGATGTCTGCGTTTGACAACCTGGCCCTTTAAATTTAAAATATCACTTCCTCCCCACGCCATCTAACTGTGTATGGTTCTGTTTCAGCAAAAAGGCCAAAAAAAAAGTACAGCATGGGATTGTGAAAAAAATCCTGTACAGAGAAGGTCAGTACCACACCTTGGTAATGGATTGTTTCCATAACTTAAACGAATACAGAAATAACTTTTGCTAATATTAAAGACATTTAAAAAAATAAAAAACTTCCCAGGTTTAAAAAGATAATTTGTATTGTTTTAAATCCCAGCTGAGAAAACGTGGTTCTGATTAACTCATGGCAATCAATTAGCCACATCTATATTTAGAAGGATATCCAACTCCAGCTGTTAAAACTAGGGCTTCATTATTACTAATAAATCTGTGAACCAGACCAATTCTTCCTGGGCTCATTAGGATATTTTTAAAAGTTCTCTCTCTCAGTATCATTTTTTCAATTTGCTTTGCTTTGAGAAATCAAAAAGAAACAGGATAATCAGATGTCTTGATCCCTCTCTTCCTTTAATTGTCTAATAAACCTAATATTGTAGGTTTCCATGGTAAGAAAAAAGCTTGTGATTCAACAAACAGAGAGCCCATTCAGGTTGGAAGATGTTGTAGGGTTTGCAAAGCACATCTGGTTTGTTGAAAATTTCCAGCTTTCTTTCTCTTCTTTTTTTTTTTTTTTTTTCTTTTTGAGGAAAAAGAGTAAGAAGCGAGGGGAAAAATAAAATGAGGCAAACATGAGAAATAGTTCAGTGTTGGTAAGGACAGACAGTTCCCTTTTAGGAGTCCAAAAGCAGCTTTTTGCCAGTGGAAGAACCAAAGCCATAGGTTGAGCAGAAGTTGGAACAGCGTATGTTCAAACATAGTAAGGGTGTGCTAGAAGAAGGTAGAAAAATGTTTCCTAAGCATGTTATAGTCATTAAAATAAAACATCTCTTTATGTTGAGTGCTTTACATTGGCTGTGTCTAAAAAAGCATGCAACAACTTCCAGACACATTGGTCCGTCTGTAGGGAGATTCTCTGGTTATTCTTAAAGCAAAAGAACAGTATTTTTCCTGCAAGTGCCCCTGCAAGAAAAGCTGCATTGCTGTGCTGGACTTGCTGGTTTTAAACCCCTGACTGACCTGGTAAAGAAACCACATTGGACTTTTTGTCCTAGTGCGCCAAAAGAAAGAACCACCATCTAAAACACAGTATGAAAAGTGGCATTCCAAGCCAAGGACAGAATGAATTTGCTTCAAAAAATGTGCACCTAACTCTAATGAAGTTGAGAAACTTATCCTATTATAAAAGAGAAAACCCCAAACCATAGGAAGTTGAGCTTTTCTCAGTAAATTTAGTGGAAGCATAGAATGTAAAGTATTGGGTTTGTGATTTTAAAGCCAATGTGGTATGAACATTATTATGTTGGAATTGGTTGGAATCTTCTCAAGCAACATGACAACAATGAAAAAATCAGACATGTTATTCTCCACAAAATTTCTTCACACCATTAATAAACGTTGGACTGCTCAGCTTTGCCTTCTGAGTGTCTTAACAACTATTGGCCCACTGGCTTTTGCCAGGGCAGCTACCTCTAGCTGACAACCAGTAGCCCCTGCTGTTCACAGCTGCACGACAGTATTACCGACTTTATTTCCACAGCAAGGAAATGCTTTTGAATTACAGTATGACATTACAGCAGAGCCACCGGATGAGTGAGGAGTCTTACTGTTCAGAGTCTCAGCCTAGATTTTGTCTATAAGGCCTACCAACCTAACACCACAGGTTTCACAATTAATGCGATGTGTCCCTTAACACTGCAAGGATTGACACCAGCAGTGGAAACAATTCAATCCAAAAGAAATAGCACATTTGCTTCATAAAGCCAAGCACTTTAACATGCCAGCCAACAAGGGCAGATTTGCCATTACATATCGTTTACTTTAGACATTGCTCTTCTCTAAACATTTTCATATGCTTATGATCTTTTCGTATAAATTCTTCCTCATTCAGCTGAGAGGCAGAGGGATTGGTGCCAGACTCCAATCATCAGCAAAGAACACGCTCCTCCTTAGTTGTACAAATCTGGGAATGGATGTGCAGACAGCGAAAGGACAGAATGACCACAGCAGCACCTGAGAAGTAACACGCACATGGTGCTGGCTGTGTGAAAGGGATCCAAGAATGTCAGACAAACCATGCATGTTTGGGATTTCTATCCTTGCAATGAAATACAAGCAGTAACAGAGAAGCAAAAGTAGAAACTATCAGGTATTCAGGGTTACCAAACTACCCAGAGTTGTGTTTTTAAAGGAAAGAAATGAAGTACAAATGTTCCCAGTTGAAAGAGCAGAGCAGGATCAAGTCAGAAGCAGAAGGTAAAAGATATGAGGTCACTATCATTAATCACCAAATAACCTCTTTTTGAAAGACTGCTTATAAGGCAGTCCCTTTCACACCATGGCATGGTGTGGTATCCTGGTACAGACATTGCCATCACAATTCTATGCCACACATAGCTAACGTTAAGGAAGATTAGCAAGAAGTGGGCAAGAGCATTGAACCTTCTATAGTTTTCACTACAGTCCCAGCAGCTGAAAATGCTAGTCCTGTTTTGATTCAGGCTTTTTACTGAGCAAGTGAAATGACAAACGCTTCAGAAGATATTCTTACCTTGTCTCTAGCCTCATTGAGAAGGTCTTCTAACTCTGAGAAGCTGAAACTGGCCACAGTGATGAAATCGCTCATGACGGGAACAAACCTGTCTCCCGATTCCCGCACTCGTCTCTTCTGATAATCCAATTCCTGAAAGAGAAGAAGTAAGAGATCTAGGCAGGCAAGCATCAAAGATTCCTTGCTGACAAGGAAGAGAGCAGCGAAGCCCATCTATTTCACTCAGCTCAGAGCATGCTCTGACCCCACTCCGCAGGCATTCATCCAGAGCTGTAACTCAGAAACTGCTTTCTCACTAAGTCAAAGGTTTTGCTTTTTCAGAATAAGCAGGAAGGTTAAGGTGGAATGAAGGAAGGTCTCAGTTAATTCCCTTTACTCTTAAACAACAACCACTCCCACGAAAGCCATCAACATGTTGAATTTCTAAAGCAATTTAAGCATCAAGTACATGAAACACTGGGGTTTTTCTGTTGTTGTTTTGTTTTGTTTCTATGAAGAATGACAAATGATAGAGAATGCAGATTGTATAGCAAGTGAATTTGGAATTTTCAATAGAAAGTTTCCCTCCATCTTCTCTTTCCATGGTGGCTCAAAAGGCTGTATACTTAGGGAAAAGTGTACATGTGTGAATAACCTGTATAAAGCCTAGCTCTGGATCTCACCTTTAGTTCTCTGAAAAACACTAGGTGGGCAGCAAAAAGCTATCAAAATTGGTTCTCCCACTGAAGAACAAGGAGAAGGATTTCAGGTGCAACATTTGCCAGCACCCTGCTAACCAATAACCATTAGCTTGGATGTCAGAAAAGTCATAGTGTTCTAAACCAGGCTACTGTAATAAAAGGATTGGGGGGGGCGGGGGGGGGGAAGATACCTATAAACCCATAGGAAGCCAAGCTCTATTTGTCCACTACCTACAGAAAAAAAGAAAAGAAAAGAAAAAAATAATAAAAAAGTAAGATTCTTTTTTTCTGGCTCAAGTTTTTAACTTTTAAACCAAGATTACCCATGCTATCTCTTCCCTTACTATATTCGTCATGCTTGTGGTACTGAAAGAGCTATGGAACTCCTCAAAACAACTAAATTATGGTAAGACTGGCAGTCTCCCATGCCTGTCCTTAGCTTGTGTGGAGTTGAAAGTCTCATGGGGACAATGAAATTATAATCTAGGCCTCATTTTATTCTCAGCTGGATAATCAGTGGGAATGATAAAGCCTTACTTTCTCTGTCGGGAAAGCAGCATGAAACAGCAGGTCAAGTTACAATCTGACCCTCTGTTCCGTTTGGAAAAAAATATTTTTGTGCTGGCTGCAACTCCAACTACATGCATGTTTGGTGCTCTCTGTTACTGGTCATGAAAATACTGGCTCACAGAGCCAAATGGGCAGGTTTATACACATCTACACCGAAAAGTAACTTGGGATTTTCTCCACAGTGCTGTGGAATGCAGAGAATGACTTTGGCCATCAACAACCTAGAATCAGATGTGATATATCTTCTGGTCTGATATGAGCTGGAAAGAGAATATAACCACTACAAAGAAAGACCACAAGGCAGAAAAGTGGCAGGAAAAGCAATGAGCAGGTGGCTGGAGAAAAGTCCACATTAAAGAAGTGCTACTTCCCCTGCTTTATATTACATCCTCTTCTCCACTGGTTTTCCTAATACATCACAAGAGACAGTCCCAGGAGCGCTAGTCACTTACATCACTTAGCAATGAATTGTCTTTATGTTACAATCACTTTGAATTGGAACTTACAAGTACAGGAGATGTCACTTCACATGCTTATAAGAATTATGCACATTTTTTCAGCCCCTCTTTCCCATTCTAATTTTTAAGCTAATTTTATCTGAAAGTTGCTCTATCCCCTTTCTCCCCTGTCCCCTCAAGCAGGTGAGTATAACAATTCTGTCATCATACTCACTGACATTTGAGACTTTTACTGGACAGCAATGTTTTTCAAAGTAAAAATAAGATTAGGTGGTCTGCCCTTCAATTTCAAATTCAGACCTTCCATGCAGAATAATTCTTCCAAATTAGAAAAAAGCAAACTACACAAGTAACCAGCATGACCATGTAATCAGACCAAGAGTGATGGCAGAGAATAAGAAACTCTTTTGTGTCTTCTAAAAATGGTCTATATACTAGTCATAACAGCACAACAGCAAAAGCTAGCAGTGCCCTTGGAGGGCTGCGGTGCTTGGTCTCTAGAGAAATGAAATGCTTCAGACATGGCAGTGGTTCCTCAAGCGGTGTTTATGATCTCTCCTAAAGAGAAGGGCTCTGTTGATTGCATTCAATTCCTCATTTGGAGAGGACCAAGAACTACTTAGCTGTCCCCTCTGGGAGCATCCTACACAAAGGCGACATCTGCATTCATGTCTTGAAAACAAATATATATGTTATTTTTACAAAGAAGCTGCAAGTCCAGGAAGGCAAAGGGTTAGTAAGTGCCTTTAAGAACATCTGACTGTGAAACTATTTTTAGCATTCTATTCTTAAGGGGCCTTGAAGAAACTTCTTAGTCACTGGAGCCAAGGTTGTGGTGAGAACACACTGGAATGGAATCAAGAATCACACCTTCCCCTCCTCCTCCTTCCACCTGACAGTGATCTTCTATTGTTGCTACAGTGCTGCTTTTTACACGCCAGAAAACCACGAACTGAGCAAGCAGACTGGGAGGTGCTGGCAGCCCCAGATGAAAAATACCATGGCAGAGAGAAGACTGGAGGGAAGATAGTGATTGAACGGGGAGCAGGAGAGGTTGCCCATGGAACCCATGCATAGGAAAGAAAAGAAAAATTGTCTGTAAAGGCAAAAGGACAAATAACACAGGCACATAAAGCAAAACAGAGGTAGGTACTTATATTTCAATGGGGGGAATCACCTGTTCCAGCCAAAACTGGGTCTCTCTTCATGTCATGAACTTCATGTCAGCCTTCCTTTTACAGGTGCTTTTAATTCCCGAACACTGCACTCCATCTATGCAGCAGTATCTCTTCTCATTGCTGCATTCTCCCTTACCCCAGCAATATAGAAATAAGGTTTGGAAAGTTTGGGTGTTTTTGCAGGAGGATCATTGGTTAATTATATGATGAACTGCTGGAGATATCCAGACAAACTGGGGGCTGCTGAAAGGACAAGGATCCCTTCCTCTGCCCACAGAGCCAAATCAAACCCAGGCCAGGTGAAAGGAAAATGCAGTCATCGTTGTCTGACTCATGGTGGATGAGAAGGACTAGAGGGTCCTGTGCTAGTTCCTTGTAGATAGGTAATCCTTGCACAGAAACCTACCAATACAATTCCCAACAACTGGTCCCTTTGCCAGCAGTCCCAGGGCAGAATGCTCCCCATCTGGAATGCTCCACTAGCATTAAACTGACATGAGTTGAAAAAGACAGGTGAAATATCCTGAAAACAGAGGGACACTGAAAAGTGTGGCTAATAAAATGAAGAGGCCTTTTGCCTCTTTGAAAGGGCAAAGAACAACTAAACACTTCAGTTCCGAAGGCCTCTGCCTTGTCTCTCAGCACTACCCTTGCCTTAGTATATCCAACAGACTAGAGATGCCAGCACCAGCCTGAACATAGGATTTTGTTCCTACACCTGCAGAAAGTGAAACTTATGTTCTTAGGGTCGTAATACTTTTATCCGTGCAGATGATGGAAGACATTAAGGGACAGAGACAACAGAGTGAATTTATTAATTTTTACTTTTTCAACTGCTGTGCAAACACTAACTTGACGTTCCTCACATCATTCCTTGTGAGAGGTAGGTTATCTGTAGCTGCCATTTCACAGAGAGGAGGAAAACACATTATTCAAAGCCACACACATATTACAACGGCATAAGCAAGAGGCAAATATTTTGCGCTCTGCACACCCTCACCTCAGGAAGGCTGAAGTCTTGCCCCAGGAACAAATCCGGTATGTTTACTAAAGAAGGCTTCCAAGTAGGGGAACCACAGCTTACACACAAACTTGTGGCTCCAGGGACCATTTAGGTGCATCCCTCATCTTTAATTCTTATGATTCAGTACACACAACTGCATCAATGCAGCATTTGTACTGTTCTCTGTTGAGGCGGAAGGCTCTGCACTACCTGAGTACAAACTGAACACAGGCAACTTAAGCCCAGTTCAAAAAAGCTTTCATTAATAGCAGGAAAAAATACCATTGTTTCTTTGCTTACCAACTCAGGTGTCTCATCTTTAACTAGCCTGTTTTTATCTTTGCTTTCCCAAGGAGCACTTAGGATAGGTTAGGGTTGCATATAACAGTGCACTACCTGTTTACTAGTACTCCACGAGCGACATGAAACACTTGCTCGGGAGCCAGCCATCCCTCAGTAAGAAAGAGCAAGAATTTTATTTCTTCTTTCAGTCCATGCCATTTGTCAAACTGTCCTTTTACTTTCCAGGCTGAGATCAAACAAGCTTTTCATTAGGCTTAAGTCTGCTAAGATCATCAGCAGGAGCTCAACATGAGAAGCTTTTATTTGTTTTTTCTTGGTTAATGCATTCTGGAACGGAATGGAAAAGAACTGAAAAAGAAAGCCCACGTTTTCTTATCATAAAATATATAGCACCCTTGATTCCGAGTGAGATATTTTAAGTATGGCATGTAGGAAACCTTCAGATACTTACAGCTTCAACAGCTTTCAATCCGGTCTTTATATTGTTGACTTCCTTCTCCAGCTCTACCAGGCTGCACAGGAGACAGACACAGAGCAGATAAAACAAAAGAGCAGTGTTACACAGGAATACAGGAACTGTGCAGCGGAACATACCATCGGCCCATCAAGTCTGGTATCCGGCCTTTGGCACCAACCACGCCAGATGATTAGAAATGAGGGGAAGGGGGTCTGTTAATACTCTGTGCTGCTTTTTGTATGAGATGTAAGATGAGGCAGCCCCTGCTTGCCTGTGGTCAAATTGAAGATCAGGATTTTCCTGGGAAGAAGAGGGGGTTTGTCCTCAGAACATCTGCCCTGTGAGCTGAGCCTGACCTGCCAGCAAGGAGCATATGCCACATGGCCAGCTTGCAGTTATCAGCTGACACATAAGCAAGGCCCCCAGCTTTAGCACACACATTACTGGGGTCTCAGGTTATGTCTACCTATGGTTCTTGAATGACTTAACTACTACATCCCATTAGCAGTACATTTACATGTGATTTTTGTCTTCCTCACAGTCCGAACATTGGTTTTTTCCATCTGCATTTCCACCATATGGTAGTCCTTGCAAGCTTATATTTTAACTGAATATATAAACCTACTGTTCATGTTAATACATGCCTCCCTAGGAAAAAAGTGTCACAGTGAACTTCTGCTCATCATATATAAACAAGAAATTTTTTCTAGGACTTGTACAAAAATAAGAAAGAATTTTCATTTCCATGCAACTAGTTAGTACCTATTTATGAGTCAGCGGGCATCTCCTTCAAGTATTTAATGAGTAGTGGTTTACATCTCAAAAACACCACTAAAGCCTCAATAAATGCCTTTAAGTGTGAACCTACATTTATCTTTTACTTATCTTTCATTAGCTGGAGTAGTTTCCTACACAATGAATTATGGCTGGGAAAACAATATGCAAAAATATTTTTGAGCAGTGCTTTGGAAAGAAAAAAATGGTAGCATTTTTAAGGGTTGCATGTGTATTATTTTCTAGAAATACCTACAGAAAGTGAAAAGATATCTTATAAATTTGTGCAGAAAGTATGATGCTTTCTAACTTTCCTGCAAGACTAATCTGTGCAAAAGCTTGAATGGTCTTCCTGATCATTAGGAACAGGGTGTCTGTGCCTAACTGATGCTGCCTGAGAAATAAACCTTCAATTATCTGGAAAAAAACAGCATATGACTTAGATGAACAACCATAGAATATAATGAGTGAATTACAAACAACAACCAGTCTAGTTACAATATCTGATTCAGAAATAGATACAGGTGTATCTGAGTAAAGATGATTTCATTATTAACAGATGTTTTTGGACTAAATTATCTGTTGATGTACATCTGAATAACATCGAGGAATTGAGCAAAGGCATTTCAGCTGCAAGGCTGGCAACGAGTTTAGAAGACAATGAACCATCAAGTTAACTGAAATCACTGGGAACACCAGCTCTGAGACCAAGCAATAGCACTGGACTTACTTGACTTTTGCCGCTTCTGGAAGATGCTGCAACTCAGACTGAATATCAAGGATATCTGGATAATTCTTTTCAAAGATCATAATTAAGTAGTGCAGCAGCGTAATGTTCCTAGGGAAAAAAAAAGAAAGAAAAAAAAAGAGGGAGAAATGAGAAGGAAAATGCTGGTGAGAAGGGAAAGGATGGTGGGAGGCTTGTGACACATCAGTGAAAAATATTTGGGTAGGAAATGAGTTTGAATGAACAAAACAAACAATGTATCTGGACTTAGCAGCATTGTTGCTGGGGGGAAAAAAAAAAAAAAAAGAGGTATCAACAGGCTGAAATGAATTAGTCCTTTATGAACATCCTTCCTAAAACCTCAAGCAATATATTTTGCCTTGATTTATTCTGGAAGCACCAGCATCCTCCCATCTGTGTAGATGGTTTAACAGAAAAGAAAATTGTGTAGCACAGGATACTACTTGACCCCAGATACTTCAGAGAATAAAATCTAATAGTACCAAAGTGACATTAACTTTAAGGGAGAAGTGAATTATTCTCAGAGGCAATATGGAAAAAACCTAAGAGTTAACTAAAAAGAGGGAAAGGTTCTTGAAGATTGAAGAAGATGCAAAGAAAACTACAGTAGTGAAAGAGCTATACGTCTGAGTAGTGGTCAGGCTTACTACTACAAAAACAATGGCAGTTCAAGGAGAAGTGGATGGAAATGAGATGCACGAGAGATTCAGGAGGTTTAAAAAAATTTGCAAAGTAAATGATGAATTTTGCATCAGTGAATTTTGCATGTAGAGAGAACAGCCAGCCATAACAGCTACTTGAGGTGGGTGTTATGTGGTTAACTGACAGGCAAGACAGCAACTGACAGCAGATGGCCACTGCTTCACACAGACAAGAGCCTGGGAACTGGAGACTGGTGAGAGAACAGAATAAGCACAGGACATTTAATACATGGAAAATCAAGCTAAGCTACAGTAAGGCAAAAAAAATTTCAACACTGGCTACACAAGTATTAGCCTTGGAATACAGAAAGGACATCGTGGTAGTCAAAACAGAACTCTGTTAGTTCAAACCCCATTAGGTAGGGATGAATTTCCTATGGCTTCTTACTGCCATTATTCATTCCGTCAGTCTAAAGTCATTTTACCACAACTATGATCTCAGTAGGTCTTATAAGTCAAGGAAGATACAAGTTAGTAAGAAGCAGTGTAGGAGATCTCTAAGGAAAACCTTAGTGCTGCTGGAGCCTGAGAGTGATATTCTCTCCCCGGTCACAGCTGGATTAATTTCCAGCACCACTATGGGGATGTGGGGCAAAACATGGGGTAGCACTATAAAGACCTGCAGCCCATGTCCATAAATAGTAAGCTCCACCTTCCCCAAACCAGCTATTTTCCTTAACTACTCTAGATACAACCAGGCTCAGTGTTTCTGAGCTATGCCTTCTGGTTCCCTTACTGCTGTAGGTAGAGAGCCAGTTTATGACAGTCCTGCATCAGAAACATATGCCATGTTTCACAGGAGACATAAAACTGTGGCCAGACTTTTTTGTGTTTTCCTTTTTTGCAAAACCATGGCCATAAAACTTTGTTATAAAGGGCAAATTCCATAGAAATTCTCCTCCCCCCAAAACTTCAGTTATTTGTGAAATACTACATTTTGTCATCTTTACATAGTGTTGCAGAAACACAATCCAACAACAGATGTGCATTACCCAAAGAAACAGCAGAATTTGAGTGCTGCTTCAGTAGCTGGTCTCAACGGCTGCAAGATCTTTCAGAGTGAAAAGTGTACTTAAATGCCAAATATGACATTATTTTAAATGGTCTACAGAGCTAAAAACAAACAAAACCCACTTTCATTACTATGATAAGAGATGTAGCAGCACAGTAACTAACTCACAGTCTTCTAGCCTACCTGTCTATGCTGGATTTGGTGTCTGCAATTTTGTTGAGGCTGGAGACTTTGAAGCCGTAAGCACTTCCCCTTTGGCCCTTGTTCATATAATTTCCAAAGGCCAGAACTACCTCCAGGAGTTGTCTCAAACGCTTGCTTCGGATGAGTTCTTTGGATGCCAGAAGAATGGCTTGAAAAGAGAGAAAAAAAATTAACGGGTTATTGCACAGTGGTGATTTTAACATGCTCAGACCCATAATTCGAAGTACCCCAAAATGCCCATCTGGATATTGGCCAGCAAATGCTGCAACACAGTCTGTGTTTATACTGTCCTTCCTGAAATCAGAAGGCGAGGCTGTTCTCTTGGACTTCACACTCTAAAACTATAGCCAGCGAAGGCTTGAGCTCACCTGGAAATAGAGTAGAATACACTCATCTCTTCTTTGTGATAACCATGGATGTTACACAGAAACCGTACACCCCTCCTCCTTGTAAGTTACCCATTCCCAAAACACCACTGTCCTGAGGCATCTTTTCTAACTGCCCCATGGAGAGAGGAAGTTCAAGGACTTGAGGTTGAGAAAGAAAGGCCTTGCACAGAAAGGCCATGAAAGCTTTTAGCAGTTCAGTACAGCTTGGTAGCACACTGTCACATCTGTCAGGTCGTCTTTACAACATGACAATCATGGAACTGATTTATTAAGTCAATGGGCACAAGAAGAATGCCAGACAGAATTAATTTCTTAGCACATGACATGCCTTGGAGTAACTGGCTCTACAACCATAGCACACATGTAACAGCACCTCCTTTAAAGACACTTCTCTCTTGACCTTCCCTGTCCCTCTACCGAACTCTTAGCAAAAGCTTTAACCATACCTTCCACTTTTGGTTTTGCTTCTGCCAGTCTCTCTGGAAATTTCTTCTTAAAGAATAATGCTTGCAGCCGCTGCTGATAGTGGTCAATCCTGCATGAAGGGTAGAGGAAAGCCAACACTGAACTGCAACTGTATTTTGAAGTCTCAAGTCAGTGCGCTGCCTCCGTAACCTAATGGTTGGATGTTGAGTCCCACAAGGCCTATGCATGGGATTAGGGACATGGTTCAAACCTCTAATGCTATATAATCAACCTTGCTATGAAAATGGAGGACCTTAAGGCACGTTTAAATCACAACTGAAAAAAAGCTGGAAGAATTCCCATTGCTCTCAAAATATGATTCATGGGAGATGTCATCTTCATCTGAATTAGCAGAACAAGGTGTTAATCCTGATCAGGGTTGTAGCAAAGTTGAAACAAGGAAGAAGGATGAGGAGATAGGATAGCTGAATGGAAAAAGGGATCTACTATGAAATCCTGACTACTGGCTACACTACATCTGACAGCTGGATCTGAATTCGTTTTTGTGTGAACAAGTTTAGGCAGAGGAGGCAGATTTCTGCTTGTCATCAGGGGACTGGTCCTTAAATGACAGCACGGAAGGGCGCTTATCATCAGTAAAAAGTTTGTGTAATGAACGGAAACATTTGTAACATTGCGGACTTCTGGCAAATGCAGGGTATAATGCTGGCCTGCAATCTCTTGCACATTCCCCCTCGGTGCCAGATGATCCATTTTCAATAACAATTACAGCTGCTTCCAAGAAGCCCTCAGTGCACTTTCCCATAATGTATCAAACAGACCTGCTCATTTCAAAGAGGAAACGATCCGCCCGGGCCATACGCTCAATTTCATGTTTATGCTCCTCCAACAGGTCGGTATCGCTCTTTTCAGGAACAAACTTCAGCAGCTAGAGTGACAGACACAAACCAAACACGGAGATGAGAGATCCAGGGAAAAGAGAAAGAGACAGAGAGGCACAAACATACACTGGTAGAGAGAGAGAGGGCCCTCAGATTTTCCTGCTGCCATGGGGAAGCATTACATTGACTCAGCCATGTGACCATAACTTCAAAAAAGTGCAGCTGTGGCTACAAAACTGACCTTTTTAAACCTTTGCTTGCTGTTCTGTCTTTATCCCTCACTGACCCCATTAGATTAATGTTTAATTCTAAGGGGAATTTCCCATTTCTGAATCCAAAAGGCCAAGTGCTACTGCAACTTACCCAAGGGGAAGTACAGAGAGAACTCTCATTCCCACAGCAGCTTAGATTGCATTATCTGAGGCTTAGATTGGTGCAAACAAGAGCAGGATGTGTCCCGCTCAGTGTGAAGTACCCATCGTGCCTATCCTAGAGTACACACAAAGCCTCATCTATCTCTCTCTTGGGTCTGCCCTTCTCTGCTGAAACAATAAACAATAACCAAGCGACTGGATGTTTGTGTGACACTGGCTGCTATTCACATAGTGACCTTAAAAGCTCATACTTTGACAGATTTTTGACATATCTGGTTGCAGTGTGCTTAAAATATTGCCATGCACAAGCCTCAGTGCACACTCACAAAAACTGCTCACAAGGCACATCAAGCACTTTGCTTTTTGCCACTTTTTAATATTTTATCCCACTGTGATATTCAAAGGTGTGAAGCATCAGAAGCTTGCAGTGACTTCCAGAGCAGCTGTGAACATTCAGATAACATGACAAGTAGGCTATAAATTTCCAAAATGGAAAAGCTTTTTGTACACAATTAAATACTGTGACTGCACACAAAGGAGGAATTGCATTTGTCAGGCAGTTCAGAATTGTAACATTTTGAGCACTCCTAAGAAATTTCATCATATGCATCTTTGGTCAAAACATCATCTTTCACCCTCTTTAAATAGGGGAAATTGGGCAATGGCAGTTTAATTGTTGGGTTTTGGTTTGTTTTGCCTTTTTCCACATGGATTACACACTGAACCAACTGCAGGGGACTGAAGTCCCTGACTCCCTTTCTATCCATTCCAGTTAGAATATGAGATTCCTTCCAGTTCTGGCTCTAACTATTGACTTGTATGGCCTGGTTCATGGGAATTCCCAGTGGAAAGGCTTCAGGCAAAGAAGGGAGATTAAGAAAAAACACAATAAAAAGAAACAGCAACAAAACCAACAAAAAATCAGCAGTATAAAGAAGACATGGGAAAAATTATGGGAAGGTCACAGGTGAGAAGAGGGACCATGAAAGGAAACCTCATATCAACTGTAATCGTGCATATTTTGGATGAAGATGAGAAAACTGTTACGAAATCAACCTGATACAAATAGAGTAACATGAGAGAGGAATATCTCACAATATTGGGAAAAATACTTTTCTTGTGCTCCCATGTACAGCTCTGTTGATATGACAGGGCCACGTTCAGGTCTGCAGACATAGCAGCAGAGCCAGTACACATACCCACTTACAATTCAGGTGAAAGACAGGCAGTGAGGGACTTAAGAATAAGGCATATCTGACTATAATCTTTCTCACCTGCTCAAGCATATCTTTCGCTAGATCTTCTTGTTCATCCATCTTCAAGATTGCTTGTCTGATTTCTTCATTTGACAGCTTCAGCCTTTCAACAATATCAACATTGTACCATTAGTACAGAGCTTAAGTGATTCTGAAAATTCAGAAAGTAGGAAGCCTGAAAAGCTGCACTAAAATGTCACAAAATAACCATGGGAAGTTCTATTATAAAAATAGAAGCTATTCTACAGTATTCAGTAAGATGAATGCATCAGTTCCAAAGGCAGCAATTTTATAGATCATATGTTTTTATCCTGCTCAGCTAACCAAACACACGTCAAAAATTAGATAAGAATTAAGAACAATCAGGTCCTCATAGATCAAAAGTCCTTCCAACCTCCCCCATATCACATGCCTCCCTCATCAAGTTCTTTTGCTATAGTAAAACCCCTCAAATGCATGTGAATTGTGACTGTGAGCCTATATAACACTGTGGCTTGTGAATATCAAAGCACCTCCCAGAGTAACAAACAATAGGACTCATCTTTCCCTTACAGATCTGAAAAAAGAGCTTCTTGTAAGAAGACTGGTTGTGCTAGGTAAACAGTCACAGCTGAAGAAGGAATTGAAAGCATCCATGTTTCAGATCCAATATGAAACAAGTTCTGAAATCAAAACCTTATTGATACTATTTGAGGTATTAAAATTGTACTCTCCTTCTCACCTACTCCTATCCATCTGTGTGCAATAAGTAGGCATCATCATCTACAATAAAACAGACTCAATTAAAAAACCTCAAGACCTCCACTTGAAATCCAGGGCAGACCAGTAGAGTCATAATTTGTGATTATTGAGTGGCTGTTTGATAGATTACATGAAATAAACATGATGGTTCTCAGTGTGGATGTCAATGAAGAAACTCACAAGTGACAAATTCTATCCCACCACCCCCAACCCATGACACCTCCATCAGTCATTTCAGGAGAGTAGGGGAGGACCAAATGAACCATAAAGGAAAGGCTATCCACAAGAAAAATTTCAGTTTGGGGACTGAAACAGGAAAGTGTGAAAAGAAATATTTGAGGAGTGAAGTCTGTAGTCTCCATGGACCTTCTACCATCAATATAATTAATTAGCAGCAGAAAGAGAAAATGCAAATACAAATAAGAGACAGGATGATGCATGAGGGAGAATGTTTTTGCCTTCAGTGCTAAGAAATTCCATGTTGAAATTTCACATTGCCATTGCCATTTGGATAGAATCATATTTTTGGAACTAGGTAAAAGCAAAAGAAAGAGTTTTATTTTTACAGACAGGAAATATTACTAAATCTAAGAAACTTAAAACATTTTAATATTGCCCAATATAACCAACAGCTGGAAACTAAAATATGAATCAGCAGACATTCAAAAACCTTTAAATATTACACTTCTGAACTAATTGCTCTCACTCTGTTCCTAGCTGGTCATCGTGTCCACTTTTGACAAGGAGGGCAAACTGATACCAACCAAGATAAAGCTACTTAATTGAGCCGTTCTTGGATGAGATATAAGGACTCAAAGTTTTACAATGAAAAAGCTGGAAACTTTTACTTTAGGTCATCAGTTTGACTCGGGATCAAAACAACAAACCTCAGTACATGGGGTTCTCCATAAAGCTCTACAGTCTCAATCCGAAAACCAAAGGGTTTCTTTTGGCTTTTAATAATCATATATTGTAAAGTCCATGGTGTGACCCTGAACTAATCAAGCCCTGTGACCATATGAGGGCTGAGAAGCATATTAGTGGGTGTGAGCCTGGCTCCTAGGCAAACATAGACATGTTCCCAGACAATTTGGTGCCTGTAGTTTTTGAAGTGCTACATTTTGTTGGTTATTTTTACTTTAGAGAGCATCTTTACATTTTCCAGAATCTGGAGTCCACAGATGAGCTCTGCCTTGTGACAAGGGCACACAGTCTGTCAGAGGGGACACAATCAGGCAATCCACGAATGCCAGGGTGGGGTTTGTTTTGTTGCCGCTTTCACTAAAGATAAGAAGAATGAGGGCGAGTTTCATGGTTTTTTTCCATACAAATAACTCAAGCAATTACTGCACTGACCACCCCATTGCCAGGTGCAAGTACCTTGACAGGCTAAGAGAGCTGGGGCTGTTCAGCTCGGAGAAGGCTTCAGGGAGACCTGATAGCAGCCTTTCAGTATCTGAAGGGAGCTACAGGAGAGCTGGGGAGGCACTCTTTGTCAGGAAGTCTAGTGACAGGACGAGGGGTAATGGTTTTAAATTGGAAGAGGGGAGATTTAGATTAGATATTAGGAAGAAGTTCTTTACTGTGAGGGTGGTGAGGCACTGGAACAGATTGCCCAGGGAAGTTGTTGATGCCCCATCCCTGGAAGTGTTTAAGGCCAGGCTGGATGGGGCTTTGAGCAACCTGGTCTAGTGAGAGGTGTCCCTGTCCATGGCAGGAGGGTTGGAACTTGATGATCTTTAAGGTCCCTTCCAACTCTAACCATTCTATGATTCTATGATTCTACCTCTCTGTGTGTCTGAGGCTGCAGTAAGCAGGACCTAATAGACAGGTCTGAGATACACCAACACAACAGAAGGTATAGTGCATGTTATTGCTGATCTTGCTGTTCTGTCCAGGAGCCTGAGGACTTCAGGCTCCAAGTTCTTCTGCTGCCATTCATCAGCACTAAATACACTTGAAAATATCCTCTGTTCAAAAATAATTGAGAGCCCTAAGGACAAACAGTTACATAAACACTTTGGTTTCTTGGATGATTCTGTGCCCTGCCATCAGTACAAAAACATCTGGCTGGAATAGAGTTTAGCCCACAGTAGAGAGAAACAGAAAGCTTGCCAGCCCCTGCTGAGAAGCAGTTTAACTTAGTCACTTACAGGCCTGTAACAGGGCCACAGTGCCTGCAGGTGTGCATCCTAGATTATTACCAACCCAATTACAAGTACAGTATTGCAATTACAGCACAAGAATCTTACTCTTCCAAAGCGGGCTTGTTCCTCTTACAGGACAGGATAATTTCAAGAGTTGTAAGCATCAACAGCACAAAACAAAGATCTTCCCACTTGAAAACTGGCTGAATAACTGGCCAAAGAATTGTTAATCAAGTGATTCTTCTTGTATTTTCAAAACTCATGCCCAGCCATGCAGCAGATCTTAACGATGGCCAGTGGTAATGGGAAACATGTGCTGCTTTTAAACAGAAACAGGTGAACTGATTAAAGAGGAACCTAAAGCAGATGCGTAAAATCTTTCCATTTAGAACTAAATAGAGGCATCCCTCAGAGCCTAAAACTCATATGGGACAGACAGCAAATTAAAGTGGAATTATGGCCCCAAAATTTACACCAGAGAAATTGCATTTCAGTATCTATTGGAGAGTCTGCAATGACTTTCTTACAAGCTTTGCAGATGCAAGCACTCTTCCTCCAGCTGCTGGAGACAACTCAATTCAGAATAGCACACAATTCAAACTGTATTCTCTCTCCCTGACAGCTCACCAAATCACAGATACTGGCATCAGGACTCGAGAAGTAAATGTGACCAAAAGAAAACACAGTGCCCCTTTCCTCAGCTGCAGCACATTCATTCATAGTGCAGATATTGACTATTTTTGTTCAACAGCAGCCTGCAAGTGGTCAGATGAGGAGGGAAAAGGATCTTTACTGAGAATCCTCCCTCCTTCTTCCCTCACCCGTACATCTGGTGGCAGCATATGGAAGTCCAACTGCTTGAGTCATCTTCAAGCAATGTTAAAGCTCAACAAGTACCAAATAACTTCTGATATGGTACTTAGCCTGCCTCCCTCTATCCCCTCTGGCTTCATAAATAATCTCTATTGACTCTGCAGAGTAATTCATCACTAATCTCCCCAGGACACCTCGGCTGATTTAACACCAGCTTCACATGCAGACATCAAGTGGTTTATTGTTTCGTCCTCTTGGAGAACGCTGGCAGCCTGATTCTGAACATGCCTGGGAGACATGTTGCAGTTTTACATCAGCTTCCCTTACAGACATCCAGTGCTCGCTCATTTTTCCTCCTTAAATATACCCATTGATTTAACTCACAGTAACCTCTCTCCTTCATTCCTCCCTCCCATGGATGAAAGCAGAATACTTGTCGCTCATTAACCATCTCCCCCCCAGAGGAAAAAGTGAATTACTTCATGGGCTTAGATCTTGCTTAGCTTTTGAGAAAGAAGCATGCTTGCCTACTAGCAGAGAACTCTCAGTTTTGCTGCAGCTACATTAAGCTCCCATACCACAGGAATCACAATCCCACCCTTCCTTTTTATTGGCAAAGGGGCCTGATTATCACAGTCACTTTCTACTTCAAATTAAACTGAACTACAGTGCTTCCAAAAGATGCCAGCAGTAGTAGCTGTGTCAGTGAGAGGCACTGACTGATACTTAGCTGCATCCTAAGGCCAGTTTGTATAGCTCACCCAAATCTTAGCTGTTACTGACTGTTGGCTTCTTCATCTCCACAACTCATTTCACACAGGCTAGTAGTCAATTTA
The DNA here is from genome assembly GCA_013400375.1 of Thinocorus orbignyianus. Lineage (NCBI taxonomy): Eukaryota > Metazoa > Chordata > Aves > Ciconiiformes > Thinocoridae > Thinocorus > Thinocorus orbignyianus. Next base: position 312,167 of record VXBW01002575.1, read on the forward strand.
CTCCCAAATTTTGTGACTGGGACATAAGCTGCCTCTAACTCCCGAGCTCTCCTAAGGCTCTGTACAACTGCCAAGCTACAGGCTGTTAAATATCCATATTTTTGGAAATACTCATTGTCACTACCCCAAAAAGTCAGAAAAAGGAGGTGTTTCTCTGCTCTCAGAAGTGTTTAGGAATGAGGCTGGTATAACTGCAGGTTCACACAGAAGACAAAGGTGCAGCCACTCTTTTCCCATCCTCTTATCTCAGCAGCCAACTCAACTCATCAGTGAAGAAGACAGTGCCTTAACCTTTTGGGGACAACAGTTGGGACATTTTACCAGGTACATCTGATACCATTATATCATTGCCTGAATAGCTTGTCCTCTTAATGTCTGAACTGAAAGGGTTTAGCAGCACTGAGGAGAGACAGCTATCTGAGAAAAATACTCCATCTCTTTAGTATTTTGGTTGGAAATACTGCACAAGTCCCTTTTCTTCTCCCTTATTGATAGATATTTGAATCGACAACCATGAAAGCCACAAACATTTGGTGAAGCTGCCTGTTAGTATCTAGCTACTGTCATATTCACATTTAAAACTATTTTTGTACAGTCAGATTCTGCCTTCTGCTACTACTGGTTTTATGGCATTTTGCTAGCACTCATACTGTTCCCTGCCTCTCGAGAGGTTTACTGCTGACTAGCTGGGCCACAGGAATAACAAACACATCTTAGAAGAACACTGACATTATTTTGCTGGGATTCATGCAAAATATCTGGCACAAAAAAAGTTCCATAAGTATATGTTCAACCTTCTTCTGAGCAACGTGTCTTATAGAACTGGACCTCTCCAGAGCATTTCACAGAGAAAGACAGTAAGAGATACACTTCTTAGGCATGTTCTGCAAGAACCATTTAATGATCTACAAGAATATTTAGAGATATCCTACAACAAAAGCATTAACGCAGCAAAAATGCTACCTATTACTAAAGTAATGGAGGTAGAGAGAAGCTGTACTGGTGAGAGAGGTCAGAGAAATTTCCAGCTGCTAGGTGAAAGCAGGGATATGCAGGGATCTGAGATGACTCTTCCAGACCACACAAGCCTGACAGTAAATCTCTAGCATGGTGGAAACTGAAGACGTCAGGAAATTCATGAAGGACAGCAGATTTCCAGTGTGACAGAAATAACTTCATGTTGGAAACAACATTAAAAAAGCAAGATTTGAAGCTGGTGGGTGCCTGGACTCACCACAGACAGATAGGTCTTCAGTGAATTACGGCCTACTGGAAACACTGTGAGATAAACCGATACTGTGCCTATTCAAACCTTTACAGTTGGCCTATGGGACAAAGCTTTGTTTTAGATCCATCAGATTCCATTAAACAAGGACAAATACATCCTTCCACTACAGGAAAACTGAAAGATGCAGCTATCAAGTAGCTGAAATGGAGCTTTTTTTTACCAAAACAGAGATGAGAATGGGGAGGAAGGCTTACAAATCTGTTAACTGTCAGCAGAAATCAGCTAGCAATTCAATTTTCATCTCTTTTCAGTCTATCACGCTCCAGTCTCTCTGCAAAAGAAAGCAAGAGACATCTATTTCTCACTCTAGCTAGGTTTTGGCTTGTTGGACCATATGAAATATGAGCTCTGCCTGACCCCTTTTAACACAGTGTTAGTAAAACAAAAACATTTGAGTAGTAGAGGGAAAGAAAACCCAACCCATGCAGCTATTTTACTTTAAAGGACACGACAGTTTAGTGTAAACAAAGGGGGAATAAACTACAGGGATATATGCACAGTAAGAGTCAATTGGAAACAGCTGTTGGCAGATACCGTAGCAACCTGAAAGCTGGGGCTGAAGCTCAGTTGCACAAACTCTTTGTTTGTCACCCGTTTTAAATTCCCTCTCACTGCACGTGTATGCACACTCACACACACACGTGCAAGGTGCGCCGCAGGAGCAACAAGGGCCAGGGATGATTTAGCTAGGAGTGTCTCTCCATCAGGGCTTAGCCTAAAGGAGGAAGAAATGGGAAAATGAAAAAAAAAAAAAACTGCAAAGGGGTCATAAACTTCTTTCCATTACTGCCTGCAGCCAATCCTCCCAATTGCTGTCTTTAATAACAGAACCATATAAGCACAAAGAGAAAAAAAGACATGAATGTAGAGGTGACATTTTAGTTCCCAAAGATTTTTGCTTGTCTTGTTGCCTTTAAAAGGGAAGTTTGTGGAGAAATAGCAATTCTGGGCCAAGCTCTAAGATATTTCTGATATCCTGGGTGTAACACTATCTGTTACAAACATTAAATGATCTAAGCCAGTGATAGCCCTGGTGACTGGTGTTTCCCGTAGCATAGCACAGTGAAGTGAACAGGGCACAACACAAACTTCAGGCTCCTTATGGACAATAAGCTCAGTCTCCAAATCTCTATCACCTGTGTCAGGCCTGCTAACCATAAAATCAGGGTATTTCAAAGTTGACAGTCACAAACCAAAGCTTTTTGCTTCTATTTTGAGTCCAGACTAGCAGCCTGAGGCATACCAGCTTCACGACACACCTGAAGCAAACACATGCTGTGTACCCTGAAGTGCAAGGTTTGTGCTTCAATGCCACTTTGCTGGAGGTAGCAGAATAACAGGTAAAATACAGAGACTGTCCTTTCTCTCTCGCTGTTTAGAGATGTTTTCTCTCAGGTAAGAATGGGCCAAACTCACACAGTGGCAGAGGTAAATGGTGAAAAACTTGTACTGCTGCCATCCACACTGCTTTTGTTTTGGAGACAGAAGATTTTTACAAATAAATACCTAATACCATATCAAGTCATAGACCACCTTCCTGCATCTTCCTCAGCCCAGCCACCTGCACATATTAAATTACCATTTCTAGGAAATGTTCCACGTGCTTACATGAGTTAATCTGAACCCTGGACACACTTTAGAAGGTCTGTCAAACAGCATGAAAATCCTGTTGCCCCTGTGCCTCCCCATTCCTCTGCCCCAGCCTGCAGTCAGCTGCCAACACCAGCAAAGACACGCGTTGGCAACTGCTGCAGGGAGAGAAATGTAAGCCTTCCCCCATCGCTGGTTTGGATGGTGGGGGTCCTGCTGACATGGAGGCTAATGCCACATAAGTAGCATAATGAGAGTCTCCGTGGGTTCACTAAGCAATGGAAAGAACTCACTCCAGTCCTGGTGGTCTGGCTGCAGCTTTGCTTTTAACTGTTAGTGTGCTACAGCACACGAGCAATCACATCCATATGAACCCACGCTTTCTACCAATCAATGAAACAGCTTAATTGCTTGACACTGCCACAGCTTTCCCAGGATCTGTCTACAGCCCTGCTGTCCCACCATTGGCAGGAAAAGCAACTTTCTCAGGTGGATCAGTGTCTGCACAAGTTTGATGTTTAGTGACAGACATCCAGCCCAGTACTCGTGTTGGTAGAAAGGCATGAAAAGCATATTAAGGAACCTGATGTCACAGCATTTGAAGGAATTAGAGTAATTTCAAGAGCCAGAAACTCCTGGCTTCCGAAACCTAATTTACAAATAGAAGACTTAATTTTTTAATATCTCTTTTTACATTAACTGTTCTCATCAAGTGTCAAAAATAGCGAAGATGGAACACCACTCTCAGCTCTGCTGTATTCCAGAGAGATGCTCAGAGGAATATTTAGAAAAAAACATACAGAACAGAGACAAATGACATACACAGAACACAGGGAACATCACTTAGAGTGAAGTGGAAGCGCTGCCAATCAGCTGCTTTCATCTGCCTATAAGTACTGATATTTTTCTGGTGATGAGTCTTTAGATGCACTTTGGTGTGTATGTTTATCTATTTAATGCAGAAAATGTGTGTGCGCATGTTTATTAAGTGAGTTAACACTTCAGAGAGTCATGAGTTTTTATGACCCAGTAGGAAAGGTTTCTCTGAAGTTCTGCTGGCATTAGACAGCAGGTCTAGTTGAGAAAAGAGACATGCCCACTTGATTCCATCCACTCTTGCCTCTATGTCGACCTGCAAGCTAGGGCTCAGCAAACTTACTTGGAAAGGAGAATGACACAATTCTGGGCCCTCCGGCCATCAATCACAGAGAGCTCTTTCACTTTTCGTGTGGAGAGGTAGAGGTCTTCTGTTGAACCCATCTCTTTCTGCATATAATTCAAAAGGGGAGGGAAAAACAATCAGTATCATATTTCTCACCCAAGACTGATAGACTTAGCTGACTGTAATGAACAAAACCCATCCCAGTCTGGGAAAATCCACCCACATGATGAGAAAAGGAAACAGGAAGGGCAGAAAACTTGTAGATAGGTCCTGTATTACTACACAAACAGAAGTAATTCATTACTACATATAAGATCATTGTTGGTTCCAAATTCTGGACCTCATTCTGACCTACTGGTCTCCCTCTACCAATGGGTATGTTATTAATATTATATTATTGTGCAAAACTGCCACAATAGGGAAATAACGCACATTATGGTAATGCCCACTGGTGTCACAGCATATCCTTCAGCAGATAGATACCTTCTCCAGGGGATTCACTATTCTTGAAAGGCTGCAGCACAATCAGGAAAAATCCTTCCATTATCTCTTAATGCTGCCACTGGACCAGTCCAATACATATTCTATGAGAGATGCAAACTGTAGGGCAAGATGGTACTTACTAAATGGTCAACATCTACACCTGAACCAGCCTCTCTTTTTAAAATTAATTAATATGTTTAATCCTACAGAAACTGTCCTTCTTTAAAGTTCTCTCGATATCCCTATTGGCACACTTATCACCTGGAAAAACCCGGGAAAATCCCCATCCAAAATGTTTGTCACAGTACACAGAGAAAAACTATTTGCAAACCAAATCTGACAATCCAGAAGCCCGTCTCCTTGTCTTGCCTACACACCAGAGACATGACCTTTGTTTCACTTCCAGAGACTGACTTTCTATAGTTTGATTATCTTTTAACACCATTCCTTAAGGGGAAGTAGCAGTAATGATAAAAGGTGTTAATCCTGGATAATAGCTCTCTAGTTACCAACAGAGAAGAGGGAATTGGAAACTGGACAGTTTTTATTTTCCCAGCTAACTGCTGCTGGAACCTCTTCAAAAATGCCTTTCCATGACATCCATATTGTCATGCCTTGCTATTTTGAAACTTACCAGTATAATCTAGCTTTGAATGAATCCATCAAATTAGTAACACGACTTCTTTCTTATGACATAAGTATGTCAGCTAGTATGCTGAGTCAGATAAAAATGTGCATGTACTGTGATATCCTGTCACTGAGAGTGATCAACAGCAGATACCCAGGCAAAGATGTAAGACCATGGCAAGCATACAGTGGTGCTTCCCAGAATTCAGTCCCAGGACTTACGGTTCTGCAGCTCAGGGATTACATATATCAGCATGACTAATGCACTCAAAGAGTTTTTGACACCCAGATATTTGAGAGTTACATGTAAATCTTAGATTCATACTACTAGCTGACATTTGAGTTCTTAGTAGTGTCAGCTACAATGAGCTGATTGTTGTTATATGATCTATTGCTCCTGGATATAAAAAGGATTCCTACAGCCATGTCCATATGAGCTGCAGTGAGCCCCCACCAAGGCTAAGTAGCGTTTATAAACAGGTACAATGCACCAGCTGAGGACAAAAAACACAATAGTTCTGCTGGATGTGCCCAAAGTGTCTAGCTTGGCAGAATTTTTTTCCAAAACACAGGAAAATCTGGGTATTGGGAAAGTTTATTATTTCTGAGAGAATAACTAACAATACCAAAAAGCAGGGCACACCCATTATAATCCATCATTCAGAGATGTCAAAGTTTTCCTGAGTTTCCTCAGCCTGTGGGGAGGAAGACAAGGGAACAAGAGACAGGCAGCTCTTGAAGGTAAGAAAAGTACTTGTTTGCCTGTGCTCTTGGTTTAAAAGTTTCCCTATCCCTCACTAGCTAATGTTTGCAGACAAGCCCACCTGGTTAGTGTTAACTAGCACCCATCCCAAGGAAAAAAACCAAACTGTTTCAGGGCTTGAGGGTTTGACTGTCTGTGGGGTGGAGGTTTAGATGGCTTCCCCTAAAGCTGTGCAGCAAGTACTGATACAGTAGTCTTCATCCCATTTCCAATTGCCCAGCCCACAAGGTTCAAAACAGATGAACAACTTGAACTATTCAGATGTGGTGCACTCCTTGGTCAGGAGTGGGCTAGTCTCATCTAAAAATAAATTCTCTTCAACTCATATTAAGGAGAGGAATATTTATAGATACTTGGAGTTGTGTGTAAGCAAAAGCAGATGAAGACTCAGGTTTTACAGCAGCCAGATTGAGCGCTTAGCTGAAGGAAAACAGATTGCATAAGGACTATCTGCATTTTCTTAGACATAGAAAAAGAGGAGCAAGGGGGCAGTAGTGACTAGTTTTTGTGAGACAGGCCAAACCCAAAAAGCAAGAATAGTTGGAGCTGCGGTCAGCCTGAGGGACAAGACCCTTAAGTTTTATCCCATCATCATCTACCAAATTTTCATCTGGGATAACATTATGTTAGGAGCTGGAAAGAGTATTTCAGATTTGAGATTTTAATTGAAAATTCAAAAATCAACTGAAATTTCAGTGCTGGGATAACAAGGCATGTGGAATGCGTTCATCATATTGCTGCCACATTTCAAATACCGTTTGACTTTGGTTAGCTGCAGAACATGTGGTCTGGTATCAGGACAGCATCCTAGGTTCAAGTAATTAAAAATACTTTAGGGAACTATTTCTAACATATTGACATGTTTCATGACACTACCATGATGTGCTACCATGATGAAAGCCAGTAAATGGCCTAGAGCCATGTATTAGCCTCACCCGGTGGCAGAGGTCTAGACCAGTCTTTCCAAATACAGTACCCTGAGCACTCGTGGTGAGGACTGCTTTCTTCTGAAGCCACCAGAGACACTTTTGAGGCTATATGAACAGCTGTCTTGAGAGCATTGCTATTCCCAAACATGTTGCCAATAATATCACATAAGAGGATGAATAAACTGAGAGGTAGCTAGTTTGAAGATGAGGGTGGGAAGTCTGGTATCTCTGCTTCTAAACACCAGTCTTTCACTCAACATTCTGATGGTTTCAGCAGTCTGAAATGAAGTAGGCTTTCCTTCAGTCTAATCTTTTTTTCTCCTCAGCTGGCACAAATCCTTCTGCCCAACCAAAGAGCCTTCTGGTTCTACAGAAAGAAAGATTTTCGTTATCAGAAGGTCTGTGGCTAGTGAATACATCTGGAGATGTCAGTACTGTCCAAAGCGGGTGGACCACAGGTAGAAACAGTGGGGGCGAAGGCTCCTTAAAAGCTCCTGTTGTTCTCCACTGGAGAGACTACTGCTTTGTTTAAGAAAGAGCTCGTGTTCACGTTCTACTTTGTCCCTGGTCTTCTTCCTTAGGAACATCAAAAAGGGAACTACAGATGCCAGTAGAAACCACAGTAAGGTTATAGCTAAGTGAAAGAACAAGAACTACTTCCTCTCACAGAGCTAATACAACTAAAGGAATTTTTTGTATGACCTTCCCAATCCAGAAAGCAGAGGTGCAAGAGCAGCTACTCTGCAAAAAGAATAGCGTGAGTTGAGTTGTAGCTCCATAACAGCACGGTGCAAGGCTTCACATTCCCACACCCTGCGAGAGGATCAAGAGGCAATGATACTCACCTGCTTGCAGGAGGAGGGGTTAGTTAGCAGGTCCTATGCAGGCAGCAGCCACAAATAATGAAGAAGGAAACATGCCAAAAATTAGTCACAGAGAAAGATATCAAGTTTAACACGGCAGCTGAATTTAGACACACACAGTTTTCTGAGAGAATAAAATACTTAGCAAATGATACTGGCCCAGATGGTTCAAAGATATTTCAGCATTTCTTTGCATATTTTAAATCAGCAGATGTTGCAGAACTAAGAGTTCTAGGTCTTCTCTGAAAAGAATAAATTTAGTCTCCAAAAGAATAAATCTCTTAGCTCTTGAAGGATTAACAAGGATAATGCTTAAATACCTTTACAAATCTAGTCCAGAGTCTTACTGAAAGAACTTCCAAGACTAAAACTTGAGGGTCATTTCTCCTCTCCTAAGGCATGGGCACAGTTTGCCATTATTAATAAAAACCTTTTTCAACAGCACGTTATACCCTTTAGTAACTTATAGCCAAGTATTTTGAAAGCACTCTGTAACCACCAAAAAAGCCTTGGAGCACTACTGGGTGACAGACTCCAACTATTTCACAACATATTCCATACTCCAGGAAAACACCAGATATACGGAATCAAAAGGTCAATATTACACAGTAAGATTGGAGCAAGGACAAAAGACAAGTGCATGAATTTTTGGTCCAGCATTCTGTGCCCCGGACAATTCTGCTTTCCTTTATAGCCACCAAAACTGATACACTGGACTTGAGAGAGGAGAAGAGACCCTTTGTCATTAAATAAATGAAGAAGAGAGAAAAGCTGTTTAATGTAAATGAGAAACTGGAAAAAAATATGAAGATCATGTTAATAACAGCAAAGAAAGAAATGCCTTTATCTGTACTCATTCAATATTTCAGATGCAAAAGAGCAGGGCTTTGCATTGACATTTTTCCTTAAAGACATTTGGACGACGTTTAAAAGTCACAATCCCAGCATAAGCACATACTTGGCCAGAGTGGAGTATTTCCAAAAATAAAAGAAGAGAAAAGACTAAGTGTGAATCAACTGGAAAAGTTCTCATAAGATTTTGATTCAAAAGCAGTTTTGGATGCCTGGTCTTTAAAAAGAAAAAAAAAAGGAAGAAAATTGATGAGGACTTGTTGATTGGAATCCAGTTCACACTGGAGTATGGATGCAAAATAAAGTATCACGTAAAGTAATAACAACGGAATATTTAAGGGGAAAAAACCAACACAAACCCCTCAATGAAAGCTGGAAGGACAGCAATGCTCCTAAACCACATAAAAACACAAGTAGCTTACATAAGTGATACTCTCGTGTCTGGAGCCACTGTCATAAAGTGTGTTTAATGAGGATGGAAGAGAACCATTCTGAGACCCACGAAGGTCACTCTGCGATGATGGCTCTATTCCAGTGGGCAGGGGTAAGGGTCAGGTTAGTTTACGGTTGAATAGGCCAGACTGCTTCTCAGTGGTTGGTAACACAGCCATAAATATTATGATTCTAACTGAGAGTCGGCAGATCAGGAGAGCTTTGGCTTTGGAGCCCAAAGGAAGCAAGCCTTCGCAAGGTTATTTCTAGCGAGGAAGCTGCAATGTTTGCACCTGAAACATTGGAATGGCACCTTGATGCTGCAATGGGTACTCATGTGCACAGACGACAGTCAGGCTACTTGCAAGACAACTGGGAGCTCGCCACCACAGCTAAGCTTTTGGCACAGGGTCTAAATCCAACTTTGTAACAGCACTGAAGTTTCATGTGCCTTTCTTCCCCTTTATGAACTGATTTCTTGTTTCAGGAAAAGGGATTCACAGCAAGAGAGGGGCACCCACTGAAACAGCAACAGCTATTTGCAGGAGCAGAATGAGAAATTAAATCTCATCATGCAACAGGTAACATTGCATTCTTCACGGTTCAAGTTGGGATGCTTATCTAGGTGGCTGTGAGCTAGTAAATCAGAAGATTTATTCATTATGTTAATTGGATTAGATAGAAAAATGAGAGAAAGGAACAGGTGGAAAGTCCGAAGGCAAGGGGCTTGTTTGTTAATTTTAAGGTACTAAGTTAATCACGATGACAATGAAGTAATCATTATCACTATAAGTTGTAGTCATTATCACTATAAGTCTTAATCCTAAAGGCTGCTTATGGCAATCACATCTATGTCTTTTCCTAAAACTCCAGAACAATGATCCAGTTCTGCAGAGTACAAAAGACAGAATTTCTCCAAACATATTTCAAAAGCAGAAGAAAGCTGGGGGAATTCAGGAGGTGCAAGTACAATCTCTCTCCTGTTAAATCTCATTTAGCAGAGACAGATAGATTGAAGGTGACTGGCTTTCCAAGAAAAAGAGGAGGGAAAAAAGACATTCTAAAAAATGACTGCTTTTAAACTATGCTGTTTCTGTTATAATCTGTAATTCAGACAGTTTTTGTCATCTAGCCAGTTGGGTCAGTTGGCTGTTTAAGAAAAAATAGAGAAAGCAAAAGACAGCTAATTCAGTTACCCTGCTCAGTACTCAAGACAACTACAGACTTTTTCTCTGGATGAATGGGAGAAATAGATGGGTACCAAAGCATGAAAGTAAAGCTCAGGAGCTTTTGGAAGCCAGTGGCCACTAAGACTAAATAAAGCATTACTTGCTGTTGCCTCTGGGAGCTTCCCATTAGCATGAAGTATGTTGATAACAGAAGGCTATACTCTGCCCTATATGTCCTTCCCACTTCTTTTGGTCTTGTGATTTTTTGAACAGTGGCAGAGCAACAAAGGATGCAGCCTGACTGCAGGAGGACAAGGGCCCAGATCACTGTCATGCGTTCTTTCCTTCTCCAGAAATTCAAGGAAGACAAGGCACGAAAGCGTTTACCCCTACCTGGTGTCTTTGATATGCAGAGAACATCTTTTCAAAATCTTCTAGATCCAGCACCTTGAATGCCTTTAAATCATCAATCTCATTCCAGATTGTGCCATGGATCCTCTCCTGGAAAAAAAAAAAANTAATCAAGTAGCAAAAGCTTTTAGCTAAAAACATCCAATCCAGTTTGGACAGATCATTATCTCCTTCTCATTGGCCATATTCCTATGTACTACTTCTGTCATTTAAGAGGGCACACTTTGTTTCAAGGGTCAAATGAGAAAAAAAAATAGTTCTGGGGGTTTCCTTGGTTTTTCTAAACATACTGAGTATTTCGTATTTTTCACAATGACACGATGAAAGGGGACATTCCAAGACTAACAGACCACATCTCAAGCAACATCTATGATCCCACAGTATGTTTCCTTTCAAGAGTGGCCATCCGTCTAACACAATGATTATGGTCACGCTGAAAGAAGTGTTACCATCATGAGGAAAATGCTTAGGAAGGGCACTGATGCATGACAAACCCGAGACACATCTTCCTTTCTGCAGATTTTGCCAGGTTCTGTTGTAAACCCCAAAGGTTGTGTGGTTTTCATTCCGCCTGTCTGTAAAAGCAGTTTAATATTTTTTTAAATTTGACTTTTGAGGGTCTGAGATTCTTTGAAGTTTAACTGATCTCCCCTGTCTGCACAAGTTCATTGTTGACTCAGATAGAAACAAACTATACCCAGGTCTCTGGAAGAGCATCATCCACACTCACCAGAAATGTTCACAACCTCGGTGACACATTACCCTGAATGCCAAGGATCTGAGCTGTCTGGCAGGTTATTAGCATGGAAGGAGACAGGCACAGATTCTTCCAACTTTGCTGTCTGCCAACCCTGGACCAAATAAGCTCTTGCAGTACATGGATTAGCTAATCAGCAGTCATCCCAAACCAGGAGAAGGCCTTGGGGTCTCCTACTGACTTTTTCAGGATGAAAGTCCTTGCTTCCAAAAAGGACACAAAGACTGAACTGTCTCATTCCTACTGTCTGTTAAGGTGAATGTCATGTGGAACTAGCTTTGGGAAGTTACCCATTCAGACAAGGCAAACTTGCTCTTCACACCTGACAACACTATCTTTTGGTTCATTTAGCTAATGAAGTGTACATTTATTGTACTGTATTAACTGGAAAAATAAGGAAGGTGCCGATTAGAAGAAAAAGGAAATGAACAGAAGGGATTGTAAAGAGACCTAAGCAAACCCCAGGAGACGAAGAGCCAGCAGAACACTGATGCAGAGAAAGCCAAGCACAGCAAGCAAAAGCAGTGAAACCCTCATACAGGCTACAGCTCTGAAGTACCTGACTTGTACCTACAGAAAAGTGCGTTAACACTTCATTATCAGAACTAATTAGGAACAGGCTCTACTTCCCATTCACAGTCATCAAAGGAATGAGGGAAATGTGCTAAGCCACAAGGCTCAAGGAGCAAGGAAAAACACCTGATGGGAGGATGAAATGAGGGGAAATAAAAGTGTGAAGTGTTCTGGAGGAAATTCCTGGCAGGGTAGACACTGTGGAGGAAAACCAACACCCTCCCTCCAGAGGCAGCCTGTGAGTGCCTCAGGGCAAGGAGAGGTGTCTGCAGCACTATTCACAGCGAGAGCATGTTCTAGATGGGAACAGCATCCATCCCTGAACAAGCTCCCCAGTATCATTCTATCACTCCTTGCAATCAGTGTGGCTCTTCTTTCCATGGTAGGTAAACTATCATGACCCTGTGACTGTAACATAACAAACGAGTTTGGGAGGCTCATCTCAGCCAAACGAATAGGAGACAAAGTTAATTTTCATTTTGTCCAAACCCTGTTCTCTATTGCCAGTCTCAGCCAGAAGCATCCAGGCAGAGTGTTCATTCTCATTCAGTTTCCAGGCAGGCTTTATAAATCTTGAATTATAAATCCTGAGGGATGTATCTGAACAGCAGAGCAGTTCCTCACTATTTTAGATGATTGTCCCATCAAACACTGAAATGGAAAAATCTATCTTCACAGGAGCCAGTGGACATGACTTCAGTAGCAGTCCTTAGTGTCATCTTTGGGATAGAACTCTGAGGATGCCAAAAAAGCTATATGCTGTGTTTGGCAGAAGCCTGGATGTGGCTCAGGAGACAGCTACTCATGACAGTCTTGCCCATTTACCTGTCCAGCTGACAAAACTCTCATAGGAGGGAAAGTTTCCCCACAAATAGCAAGAACATGCTTCAGAACAGGCGAGTCCAAATGAATTGCAGAGGTGCCAGAACAGGCAGTTCTGAGACTCACAAAGGGATTGCAGAGGGTAGTTCTCATCCATACTTTACTGGTAAATAACCAGTAGCATGAACAATTCTTATTTCAGTTCAGATTGAATCTGGTCCTGTACAGGATGGTTTGTATGCTACTTTCAGCAGAAAGACAAGTTCCAAAGCAACAACCATTGCAATGGTGTGCACAAATACAACTTTGACCCAAGCAACCCAATTTTAGTATCAAAAGTGCTAATCCAGTCAAACAAAATGCTTTGCTACACAACACACTTGCAATGGCCCTGTCCCTTCTATTTCTACCCTAAGCTCTGCCCTTGAAAATTTTCATGTTGCTGCCAAATAATTTCCTACACTGAGCTCTTCCTACTCAGTTATGAATTATCTGGCTGATAGTTCCTTGTCATCAGCCAGAGAGACTGAGAGTTTTAAGAGAAACAGACCTGCATAATGTGGTTGCTCTGATAAATGATTCCCTCAGCATCATAAAAAATATTTGTGGTCCTTAACTAAGAAATTAAAATTAAATAATTTATTTCTTCTTAACTTATTCTTTCTCCTTAAACAAACAAACAAACAACAAAAAAGTCACTTAATCTATAACATGCTTTTCTCCCCACATTTATCCATGCATTCATTCATTCATTCATTGTACAAATCTTCCAAGATCTGTAGTTGCTTTGCAAAGTTTTAGCCACCTTTGAGAGGCAAATTGTATGAACTACATTTTCCAGCATCCTCTACCACAATAGTAGTACATACTTGGTAAGGAAACACCTTAGTATCAGAACAAGTATTGACAAGGCATTTGGTCCATTAGGCTCGATTTTTGGTGTGTTGCATTTAACAGCTTTCACACTGTAGCTGTTGCAGTTATGTCATTCCTCCTTTTTAATGAAGCCCAATTTGCTGAGAGACCTAACAAGACTAGAGAATGAGAATGTTTCATGGAGCTACAAATCATATAAAGCTGTCCTGTGCTTCATCTAACATTATTTTATTTACCCTGAAAGATAAATAGTGATATTCTGCAAGCCACAAAAGTCCATTGTGCCTTAATAACCTCACAATCATTGGTCACCACTTGGACCCACTTGGACATTGAGCTGTTCACCACAACTGAGTTCAGTCATACAGCCAATTCCTTAGCCAACAAGTGGATTCATAATTCTATTATGAATCTGAATAAGGCACATGAACAGAATGCATTTTTAAGATTTCTGTTTTGATATCAGATCCCTTCCTCAGCGTAAGAAGAATACACTTTGAGCAAACTGTATTTCTGGCATGTTTGCTAATTGAGACAGCTGTTTTATCTCACTGTAGGACGAGGCACCACCAAGGCTATTATAAGTAGCTTCACACTGAGATTTTGTAGAAATTTTTCCATTAATTTTGAATCTCTGGTAACAGTCCTGCATCATTGTTTGCCATGATCCTCAGGTGGCTTTCAGGAAGAAAGTTCTCAAAATCAGAGTAATCAATAAGATTACAGAAACATTTTAAAAAAAAAAAAAAACAACCAGCGTAAAATTGAACATTTTCTGTTTATGCAATTTTTTATTTTTTGGGGGGGGTAGGAGGGGGAGGTTGGTATTTTGTTGTTTGTTTGTTTGTTTTTAAACTATATATGGTATGTAGAACAAATACCTTTCTTCTGAGACTATTTCACTCAGGTCTATTTTAGGGCTGGCTAAAGAAAGCCCCTTTCAGATCGTTGGCTCGAAGCATTACCAATCTGACTCTTAGCAAAACACTGCTTCTCCAGCTATGACATAACAAGCAGCGTAGCTGAAGGTTGGTTTGATTCACTCTGATAACTTTAAATCAATATGTTTATATATATTAAAGAGGTAATTACATTAATCCATACCTCCAGTGTGCTTTGAACTACTCCGTCATTTGAATTAAACATAAATGTGTGGTCCCTGCTCGACCTTGAGTGTTGTGTAAAATTCAAAGTGGGAGAGCAAACTCCACTTACTGTCCAGAAACAAAGAAAGGAATCTTTCCAGGACATTACAGTGGTTACATTGCAATATCTTTTTCTTAAAAAACAGAGATCCTTGGCACCAGCACTACTGTAGTGCTGTATGAATGGAATTCACAGACAATGCTTCAGTGCTGTATGAATGGAGCTGTGGTGTGGAAGGGTTCCACCAGAACTCAGCCCATCTACGCATCTAAATGGCTTTGCCACTGATTGTCAGCTCACATCAAAGGTAGTACAAAATCTTTAATTCTCAAAGGCAATTAGCAGGCTGTTGGAGTTTCCTTGTTAGAAGCACGAATACTTTCCAGTCAAACCTTTCTTCGTGGTGCCCATGGGAACTGTGGACAATCTGTTATTGTCAACTGCTAAGAGTTTTAATATATTTGATTGTTGTCCTAACACCCAACAGCTCAGTTCTTCCCTTCCAAAGAGAGTATCAGCATTGTGAAAAAAAAGGCGTCATACAAAGTGCCATGGAGAACAGCCTTGATTCTGCTACTGAGAAAGTATATTGCAGACAAATCCTTCTGGGCCAGCCCTGTGCTTTCTCTCACTCCCGTGAGGCAGACTACATGGACAGAAAGGGGCTGGCTCTCATATAGGCTGCCTCAGTCCTGGCATCATCTTCACACTTTAGGAGAGAGACTCTTGTACTAACAGCTTTGAGAAGGAAAGTCAAACCACTTGGCAGAGATACCCAAGCGCTGAATAACGTATTTGACCTGCCTGCAGCTCTAAGCTTGTGTACAGCTCTGTTTCTGACACTGTGTCACCACGCCTTGCTGTGTCGCATCGTGCAGACATGCCTGTGCTCTTTGCTAACTAGACTGTTTTTTTAAAAAAGAAAAACATATACATGATGTCAGAGGTATTTTTCCTGAAAATGTTTTTGTGGGGAAAACTTGTATTCACGAAAACTGGAAGTTGAACACAGTAATACTATGTACACTTTCAGTCCTCTATTTCCCGTTCTCAAAAACTCGAGATTCGCTGCTCTAAGCCGGTATGTTTGTTGTGAGGCTTCATTCATTCACCTATGGCTACTTTGACAGTTCAGGGGAACGTGACAGAAGTGCTGCATTGGTAACAAAAGGCAAGATGAAGTTATCTGACCTGCATGTGACTGTGCATTCAGAGGATTCATATCCACATGAACAGAAAGAAAATATCCAGTACTGAAGCAGGGAATCTGGCATAACTGATTAATATGGCCAAAATGTATAGCCTCGTCCAGCAGTCAGTGGAATTAAATAATTCCATAACAAAGTGCACCCCAAATAACAAGGCAATCTGTGTCTGCATCACAACTTCTGCAGTTTTGCAACCTTTGCAGTTTTGCAACCTTTGCAGTTTTGACCTGACTAGGTCAAAACACTAACACTGGCAAAAACCTTAAAATGAGGCCCCCACCCTCTTATGCCCCTTTCCCCAACTATTCTACTTTCCTCAAAATAGTGTCTTTCACCCACCTCACCACCCAAGTCTTCAATTTTATTAGCACAGCTGCCTTCACTCCTAACCAGAGGGCAGGATAAGCCTACAGTTACTGTACACTAAGCAGAAACACCTGTGACTCTCTCTTTTTCATATACATTCATATATATACATATATTAGTTATTATTTCTTTTCTTCAGAGCACTAAGTCCCATGTTCTGCAAAGGAAAATAAATCCCCATCCTTACATTCTCTCCCACACCCCCCACGTGGCCTTGACAGACAAGCACAGACGGTGCAGCAAATATTTCACTTCACTTTATTTAAAAAAAAAAAGGGAGAGGGGGAGAGAGAATTCTTGTGGCATTCCAGAGGTCCCTGGACACTCATTCCAAATGCTGAAGTTGGGCCCTGGGTGAGTTTCAGTCTAAAAGAGAACCTGGGTTTCTAGGCAGCCATCCAAACTCAACACAGACACTTTTTTTCTTTCTAAATCAGTTAAAAAAAATTAAGACCTAAAGGGAAGGGAGGGGGTAAAAAAAAAAAAAAGAAGAGAGAGAAGGAGGAGAAGAGTGGACAGGAAGGAGAGACAACCAAGGTAGCAGAACAAGAAGAACCCAAGTCCTCGGTTTTTATTACCAATTTGGAGCTTTATCGCCAAGAGACAGAGTTGTAACCACGGAGAGAAGGGCACCTTCCCTCATGGCCATCACAAAATGGTGAGGAGAATCAGGCCACCTTTCCCTCTTTCATGACAGCTCCTTCCAAAGTAGAAGAGGCTGGGTTTGGAGTTGGTTCTCACCATATTCTGTTCACATTGGGTCTGCCCATCCTTTTTCCTGATGCACAAGTGAGGGCAACTCTGGCACACACTGTCTTGGAGATGTCCAGCTCTGGCTTACATATCCAGTCCCACTACAGCTTTGCCTAACCAATAGCATGCCCAGATCTACTGACTACGGCTCATCTAACCAGCACACCTCACTCATCTCAGGAGATATGCTGCCCTGCTGGAGAAGTAGGGAGCCTCTGTCAAGATAGTTACTGACTGTTACCGACCTCAGCCCAAGGATAGCCACAATATCACTTGCCTCTGTCACCTGGTACTTCATTGCATTAATCAAAACTGAGTTATACGTAGAAATTAAATTATTTGCTGAGAGTACTGCAGTTTCTTACCTCACTGAGCTTAGCCCAATTGAAGGATTTCAGTGGGTGTGAAGGCTGTGGGATAGATTTCTTCTTCAGGCTGGTGCCACTGCTGCTGAAGGTGGTTGTTGAAGGTGGTGGCATCCCCGTGCTGAAGAAAGGTGGCGCTCCTGGTGGGGGAGGAGGTCCTCCTGGAGGTGGTGGTGGAGCAGGAGGAGGGGGACAACTGGAGAAAGGCAGAGGAGGTGGCAGCGGAGGCAAATTCTCAGACACGTGAGAAGAAGACAAAGTTGATGGGCCACCTGGAGGTGGGGGCGGTGGGGGTGGGAAGGAAATGCTGCCCCCTTGCTGGAAAATTAAAAACACACAGAAGAAGAAAGCAAACAGTTTAAAAGGCACAATAACTTCATGTTGCCAGCTGATGTGATTTTATTACAAGTCTCAAAATATTTGATGTTTTCTTTAAAGCCTCCTGCACTCAAAGCCATGCAATAAAGGGAGGAATCTCAGCTTTCATTTAAGAGAAAGTTTCAAGCCCTTGAAGCTGTGGAGAAGAGCTTGAAAAAGGGAACCATAAATGGTTCAGAAAAACAGAAAGCTAGTGTAAGAAGCCAAAATGTATTATTTTCTCCTTCTGTATGAAAAAAAGAGAAAAGTACAATCTTATGAACTTTTGAACTCCTGGTCTTTAAACCTTAGGGTCTGAAATACTGAATACCTGTCATTAGGCCCCTACTAATGCAAAGTGGAAAAAAAGAAGAGGGAATGAATCTGCTTGCTGCAGTGTCTAACTTCTCAGGGCTGTGTCCTGGTGAGCTGATGTTCAGGCATGCTGCCGGGACAGAAGGAGCACAAAGCAGGAGGGAGCAGCTGCAAATGTCAGTTCTGCAGAACTCCAAAGAAGTACAGTGCTCTTGAAGGAAATCCTGTTTCTTCACTAAATTTACTTTCATATCTGGAAGATTTCTCCGTATTCCACTGAAGCAACAATGAGGGCCACCCTACTCAGCAGTGAAAATTATGGCTAGAGGAGGACACTCTATGGCTAGAGGAGCTCCTGCAAGGATAGTGGCTGAGGAGAAGGAATGGAGCAGGTCATTCATTATCTATTCTATACCACCAGCTCAGGGATTTTGGTCTCAACTCAAAGCTGAGCAACTTCAAAGTATTCTTGTTTTCAGCTGGTTAGACAGACTCCCTCTGTACTGACCATAGAAAGTGTTTCACTCATAATGTGCTTTTGTTCATCATTCACTAGTTAGTTAGCAGGCTTTAAACAAGGATGGGAAGAGTCCCAGTCTCATACCGAGAACTCATTAAGTTGAGCCACCAGATCGTTCATCTGGTCCCGGGTCTGGCGCAGCTCCAAGGATTCCTTCTGCAGCTTGTCCTTCATTTTGTTCAGTGTCTTCATCATTTCATCTTTCTCCTGGGTTTTTGTCTCACATTCCCGCTCCTTCTTCTCTAGTCTGCTCATCAGTTCAGCATGATCTAGAGGGAACAGGCAAGTGGGGCTGATGAAATAAAGCTCATAAACAGTCCCCGAAGAGATGCAGGTTATGCTGAAATAAAGCTGACAAATCTGTCCATTCGGCTGGGGATGTATAATGAGAGTAGGAAAAAGAAAACAGAGACTGACTGTCTTGACAGTGATCTTCAGTGATCAAGACAGCAATGCCCAAGTTTCACTTTGACTGTAAAATGTCTTAATGTGAGGACTGAGAGAAGTCCCATCCCATGAAATACCTAAACTGATCACCACGAAACAAAACGTACTGGAGGGAACAAAGCAGGGTTTGTCCATAAATGGAAAAGTTGTGCCCAGCTCTGCTGCCTGCAGCTCTGTGACTGAATCGGGATCATTCTTGCCTCCTCTTTTGCCTCCCTAAGCCCAGAGGATGCACTCACCTTTGCGAAACTTCTCTGCCTGGTCCCTCCACTGCTTGACTTCATTTTCGTTCACCAGCCTGAAAGATGAAATCAGATTATTTAAATTTGTTCTGAGCTAGGCAACTTGGTGAATGTACATGTTTATACAGGATCATACCAGTAGTCAGTCTGGTTTGAGATCCTGATCCTTACTATAGCCAACAGCTAATATAAATGTGGTGGCTTGAAGTCCTGAAAAGGAATAAAGGAATGCCTGGGGAAAAAATCCTGATATGTTCCTGTCTTCAGGTAATGTCCCTGAAGTGCCAAGTCTACTTATTTTGAAAGGAAGAAATCATCACTAAAATAATCATAGCTGTTGTGAGTTACAAATTACCCTATCCTTAATACAAGACCAGATTGCCATCATTTTTTATACTCCCTGTGGTTCTATTTCTTCTTTCTTACAAGGAGGGAGGATGCTTATCTGTTGGGTAATATATCAGTAACAAGGCAATGCTCATATCTCGTACTGGCAAAGCTATTTCCTATTACTGACAGAAACTATGCAAGGCATGCTGGGGGATTGATTAGATATGCAGAATGAGGAGTAGCTATGAAAGTAGAAAGAGAAGATCAGGCAGGAGATCTACAATGAAGTCTGATATTCAAATAGACAGAAAGAGATCAACACTACTGTGTTTTTTCCATGATGGGAAAACAGTTCTAATTTTGGCTCATGCCTGTAACAGGAGGGACTGTAAGATTTTTAGTACAGGAGAATTTGGTTTCATATGAGGCTTATATTCTATAAAATGCTCTTTTCAATGGATAACTCAGAAGGGTAATGGACCGTGAATTACCTGCAGAGGCAGATGGATGGAATGAGGAGTCCAAAAGTTTGGCTAAAAAAGGACTGAGAACAGGGAAGTTGAGATGAGAGCCAGCTCATGTAGCTAGACTTCTCAAATGATGCGTCCTATGGGAAAAAATAATGGCAGTGCCCTCAGCCAAGTCTGTGGGTGAGAGCATGCAGATATTTCGTGAAGAGGCAAAAGGTTTTGTGTGCTAGGTGGGGGCTGCTTTCTACTATTTGGAATCTTTCTAAACTGTATGCTCATTAGAGTGGAATGAGATCTAAGTAGCGATGACTACATTATTATTATTATTAATTTTTAATATCAATGAAAGCTTTCACCAACATTCTGAATGAAAAAAGGTACATGAGTAAGCCTTGTTATAATAGCATAAGTATTTTTTTCTGCTCTTAATATTTCACAGAAATTATAAGCCAAAGGCAAATACTTTGCTAGAAGTGCCTGGTTAAGATATCATCAGAAGGAAACTATTTAGAAGACTAACAAGACAATGAGAAGCTGTAAGTTGAAGTAAGAAAGTCCTTGTATATGACATTTTATTTCCTAAGCACCTACATACTTATCACACACTTATCATACACTCATACTTGCGTAACAGCAATAAACAATAATAACGCTGCTTACATTTTAATGATATTTTTGACATTGAAGTTTTCCAGTGGAGCTATATCTGGATCATCTCCTCGTTCATCCTGAAGAACGATTTGTTGGAGTATTCTATCCAACAGCTGCCACTGCTGAAAGTTTCCTCCATTCCTCTTATCTGTGTGGAAAAAGATCGACCCGTAAGAATTTCTATTTTAATGCCAAAGCACACAGATCTGCCAACAGACTTCTCTTCCACCATCCATCTCGATCTCATATATAGTAGAGTATAAAACACAAAGCCTAACCTAAGTGTTGCTAACATACAAACACCTGGCATACTGGAAGGACACATAACAGGCATGGACAACTCGGTGCCCAATACGCGCATTCAGGCTGTGCGACCCTTTTGTCAGATTAGGTTTAACTTGCACTTTAATGCCTACAGTAGTGATTCCTCTGTGACCACTGTTACTCAGTATTTTCTGTTATGATTTTTTTTTTTGGTACTTAGGTAACATGATGACCAGGCAATGCAAAACAATCGGATGTTCTGTCTGCACGCTCAGTTAGCTGCAGGTCAGTGAAACTCAACTGGCATGAAAAATTTATACAAACACAACCAAAAAGCGTGGAGAGAAAAAACAGAAATTGAACCAAGAATACAGGTCAAGTAGTGCCTTGAAGAGTAATATCAAGGAGACCACTGGGAGAAACAACTGCTTGAATTTGTGCACAGCAGTACTTGAATCTAATGAGTGCAAGAAAACATACCACATTACATTCTGAAAAAGCACACCACAGTACATCTCCCTCATATTCCCCTTTACAGTTTGACTCCTCAAGTATGGCTGAAAGTAATGAAGACCAGAACCTGACACCTAGCAGGATCAAGGCAGGCAATTCTTTAGTGATCATGCTATGCCTTTGCTCAGCTGCTACACTCTAGAAGCATAACTGAATTATTTTTTTATAGTTAACAAGAAGATTCCTATCATTTCTCTAGAAAATGATGAAAAAAATAGCATGCCAATGCTATTTTTCAGTTTAAGTTCAGGAGGCCTCCACTGATGCATTGCCATGAGATAGCAGCTTGAAGACTTACTGTGGAATTTCCCAGTCACAGAACAGCTTTCAGTACGGCATTGTTTCACCAGAAAATTTCCTCAGTGCATTTTGGTAATATTCAAAATTATATCTATTTCTGGGAATTCCCTGATCTAGAGCACAAGGGCTCTTTCTTTTCTAAAATTTCTAATTTAAAATCATTAAAGGCTCTGTCAGTGACTAACTGGAATGTTTCAGCTACTTGCAAGTGCAGAGAAGTCAAGCTGCTGCTTTAAGTATCGCGACTAAAATCTGCTGGATGGAGTCAGTGTAAGATACTAAGTCTCTCAGCCCAGAACCCGTTTTGAATGGAAGACAAGGGTGGTATGTCTGTGGCCCTGTACTTACACCAAAGCTTCACCCAGTTCCTCAATACCTCTTGCTCTGGAAAACCCCGATGTACTCACATGGCATCTGCAAGCAGTGCTGGAGGATGGATAACAAATAGGGATAGGCATCTGTGTGCTTCAATCTCTTCTTGATCAGCTCAAACATCTGAGAGGCACTTTTTGTGTCAATGTGGATCTGAAGACAGAGAAGGTAGGGAAAAAATAAGTAAGAGAAAAAACATGCATGGTGAACGCCTGACTAACTATAAAAGATCTGATCAGCACAGAGACAGGCAAATTTCCAGCAACTGAACCTCTGGAGTCTCCTGCAATGTCCAGCTGCAAGTTCCAGTGAGGAGCAGGTATGTGGGTCTTTGAGACCAGCATTGCCATTCCCACTCCAGTATGGAAAAGATCCCCAAAGTAAAGGGCTAGAAAGATGGGAGGCATGGAAAACCACCAAGAGCTGTTCTGGAGTAAGCAAAACATTTGAGTCCTAGAAAGTGGTGGCACAAATACTGGAATCTAAGCAGGAAAGGGCTACTTGTTTTGTATCGGTGTGCAGCAAAAGTTAGTCATGAAGACAGAGGAAACTGTAACTATCCTGGACCCTACAGCTCCTTACTGTTGCTAGAGGTTGTGGAAACTGTCCTTGTTTTATGCTCATCTTTAAAATCCAACCAACCTAAAATACTGATCCTCCCCACAGGCTCTGAGGTGACATCTTTAGGAGAGTTTCCTGTAATCTGAGGAAAAGTATCAGATAAAGGCTCAAGCTTCACCCATAGTTCTGTAAAGGGGACGTCTGAAACTAGAATGTATCTGGATCACTAGAACTGAGAACATGAGAGCAGGGCTGGGAAACACTTCTACTCCCGAACCTGCAGCCAAACAAAAGAAAGAAGTCTTTGTCAAAGATACTTGGGAGAAACCCTGTTTGTGATCATTGTTTTCATTGTTCACACATCATAGACCCCTGACTTGCTAAATGAGAAAGAGCGAAAACAAGAGCACCAGCCATGCTCAGCACCAAAGTCAATCATTGTTTTCAAGGAACACAAAGGGAAGTTGCACCAAGCATCCAAAGTGGATGTTAAGCTTTGACAAGCTCAGGTACTCCAGTGAAAAACTTACCAGGTCAAACCGCTTGGCCAGTTCCAGGTCATCTTCATTTCTGACCATCTCAAAGAAATCTAAGTGCCTAAGAGAAAACAGAAAAACAAAACAAACAAAACCTGCCAATGTTCATGACATAATTCAAATTTAAACTAAACATGCTACTGTAGAAGCAGTAATGCCTCTTTTCTAGCTAGAACACTTGGAAATTGGCAAGCCTTTCTTACATGAAGTGCTGGGACAGGTATGTAAGGGAACTCATGGGGGTCAGTGAGACACCAAAAGAAATGGCTGGCTGAGGTACACATGCTCTTTAATCCTTATGCTAAGTCACTGTGTTGAGATAAGGCTGCTAAAAATAAACATAAAATAAGAAAGGGATATTCTATTTGTGATAAATGCAATGCCTACAATGATAACACATTTCTAGAAAATCCAAGCCATACTTGTTAACCAGATATTGGCCCATTAACCAGTTGTTTCTTACACAATGGAGCAGAGATGCATTGACTGGATTAGTTAAAGAGCTGAGCTCACAGCTGTCTTTACATTTGCCTACTGATGAGCACAGCAGCATGCCTCTCACTATCTGGGGGACCTGGTGAGAGACACATTTCAACATGACATCTGGACTTCTCTTGCACAGAGACCAGAGCACAGTAGATGATGTGGGGAAATTCTGTCACATCCCACTGTATTGGCCTGGCATATACTCTATGTAATCCAGGCACCTGGGAACCATCTCAAACCTCTGTTATCATTCTCATCACTGTTACTTTGTAAGATCCAAAAGTCCCCCTGTGACCCTCCTAAATACTCCTGCTTACTGACCAAAGGAACAGGGGTTCTCTATGAGTCAGATTCACTTCTTGGTTATAATGCTGTAGATCAAAAGTAACATTACTGGTTCCAGCTCCGCAGCAAAATGTAGGCACATACAACTCTATGCCATCTTTTTCTGTCACATTAACACACAGGTATATACCTCCATTTGCTCAAAGATGTGAGGCCACTCTTTACTACAGGCAGCAGATTTGCTGATCTAACACTTACACAGAATTTCAAGCATATTACATTTGCCCCGGGAATAGCTCTATCATCTTGTAGCAGCTCCTGACAGTGGATGTTTAAGAAAATTATGCCTTTTGAAACCCACAGACATAGGACTGATCCATAGGTTTTTCACCATGTGCTTTGGCAAACTTAACACGTTCATCTAGGAAATCCCAGATATTAGATACCTAAATGTCGGCCCTGCTCTGTAGGAAGGGGCTCAGAGCAATGCACAATAAGGGACAGCAGCACATAAGCAGATCAGTGCCTCTCTACAAAGCTTTATGTGGTCACCAGAGAAGGTAAACTTCTCATGGCTCCCAGCTCTTACACCTAAAAATGCTTCATTTTGTTAAGCAAACGGATTTTACCAGGCTCCTCCTTGGTTCATTAGTCTTCTGGCTTCTTAGAGTGTCTCAGTCAAATTGTTCAGATTTTTTACCCTAAGTTTATTTCAGCATGTGGCTTTGTGAAGGGTTTAATTTATTGTTATTAGCAGCTTCAGTTACTGTGCAAAATATGGAATTGCTAGTGGAGAAAACATTTATTATCTGTATAACTTTTAACACACTGATTTGAAGGTGCCATTCAGTGTTACGTTTTGTGCAGTAGCAGGGCTGTTTGAAAATGCTCCTCATTCTTCTCTCTTGCCCCCTTGCTGCCTCTACCCCCTTGACCACCAGAGATGCATCTTCTCTCACAGTTGTGCCAGTGCCGCGGTTTGTGAAGGTGTCATACAAGCAAGATCACAGAAAAGACTTGAGCTTAAAGAAAAACCTTGGAAACTCAGAACCTGTGCTTTGACCACACGTACTCAGTGTGTCAATGAAGTCAATGAACTACTGGCTTCCCTCCCTCCTACAGGACAGACTTTTGTTCCAGTTTTGCTACAAGAGAAAAGAATTAGAACTTTTTTTTTTTTTTTTTTTCTTTTTGATTGCCATCTCCAGCATAGAAGAAAAGCAATTCAGGAAAACCTTGCCATGGCCACTGCCAATTTAACATGTATGTTTCCTACTTCATCTGCTGATTGTAATTCTAATGATGAATCTCCTTCCTTCCTTTAAAGGAAGTCAGTTTTAGGAAGAGATGATACAGTTTTGTGCTTAAATTTGAAACCCAAATGGAGAAGAGTTTCTAAGAACTCTTTCTGTTGATCAATAACTGTTCCGGGAAAACATGTCTTACCTGTCCAGTGTGGCATTCTCATGTCCTCTTAGCTTGTCAATGACGGGTTGAATTCCTAGCATTAGAAACTCATATCGTAGGTGTAATCGGAACTCCAAATTGTCCTAAAAAGTAGTGGAAAATCAAGTTAGTAGGTTCCAAAAGCCTTTAATCGCATTTAAAAAATGTAAGTTACTTAAAACCTCAGTTCTTCCCTTCTTACTATAATCCTGACACCAAATTCACAGCTTGATAATTTCAGTAAAGTAAGTTAAAAAAATTAATATCTTTGCCTCTGTTTCAATTAAAAATACAGTCTTACAAGGAGTTCTACATGCCCAGTCAGAAGGACAGCATACTCCGTTTTGTTCCATGAAGAGCAAAAGTCCTAAGTGTTTGTCCTGCTAGTCTATTAGAGCTCCTGCTCCAGCTGACAGATGAACAGTACTGCAGCCTTCTTCCTAATTTTTATGCTATTTTGTCATACTGTCACCATATACTCTGGCAAACTTGACACCTGTTCAGTGGGATATTACAGGACTGTTAGAGACAGAGACAAACACATTGCCAGACAAAGCTCTTATAAGCTTACTTTCTGTTGTGGTTCAACCAAAAAAGAAAAGCCAATGTAACAGAAGTAACACTTTCAATGAAAAATAAAATCAGTTTCATTTGTCCTGCAGCCTCAAAACAGTCTTGTTAATGAAAGAAACCCAACAAACTGTCTTTTCTGAAATGTCTCCCTTTGACATTTTTAAATTAAAATACTTTGCGTTTGATTTTGAGTCAAAACAACTGAACATTTCAAAACATTTCTGAAGGTAAACCAAAATGTTTTCTAGAAGGTTAAAATCAAGAGGTAAATGTTTTGCAGTTCTTAAAAAAAAAAAACAAACCAAAGCCCACACTGAAACCCCAAAGCAATCACTTCACTGCAAGTAGTCTATGTTATATTAGAAGAGGCAGGGAATTAAATAATATGGAAGACATTATAAGACTGATATTAACAATTAAGCATTATTTATCACAAAGTATATCCACTCAATAACACAAGATTTATGACAATCTACTAGCCATTTCCAACGTAAATTAATTCAAGCATAACATTTTAGCAGGAATTTTCAGGGCAGTGACTCACCTCACCAGCACCAGCGTTCAGAACAGCATTGATAAAGGACATGATGGCTGTTTTGAGATTTACTTCATCTCGGTATCGCCCCATGCTTCGGTCCAGCTCATTCAACAATGTCTGAAATAGAACAGCAGACTAGGTTAGAGGATATAATTTAATTTCTTGCATCATTTTGCACACTGCTCATGGGATATGCACACAGCCTTCTTTTGAGTTGCTACATACTTGTTTAAAGAAATAATATTTTTCAGACAAGGCTGTAAGCAGTTTTGGCCATGCCACAATAAACAAATGAAGAATAGTGATATCAACAAATGCCTACCTGTTCCTAATGAAAAAAAAAAAAAAAAAAAAAAAAAAAAAAAAAAAAAAAGCTATTTTTGGGAAAAAGCAGATGCCCTTTATAGATCCTGCCAACACGATCTAAACAAGTAGCAGAATGATGTCTGTCCTGGTCAGTTAACTCTCTGTGGTGAATATGACAGGGAATTTAGACACGCAGAAAAATAGCATCAGATTCACACATTCTTTCTACTCCCATCACTCAAGTAATTTTCATTATTTCTTTGGACCTCAGCAGGATAAATTTCAGCTATATGTACCAGGAGAAACAATTCTAAAGAGAAGCTGTCTTTTGAGGAATAAAACTTATATGTGGATCTTGGAAGATACCTCCTTGTTCCTTTCATTTACAAACATTTCACATGAAGCAGACAATTACCAACATCCTGTAAGATCCTTTTACAGATTTGTAAATAACAAGAATATCTCCTGTGCATACAGCTCCAAGGAGCAAAGATGAATTACACAGCTCCACTGGAAGTGCAGTTAAGTTCCAGTTTCCCTGTTAAAGAATCAGAACAGTTTGGGTTGGAAGTGATCTTTAGTGGTCTTTAAAGATCATCCAGTCCACCCCACCACCACCACAGGCAGGGACGGCTTCAACTAGACCAGGCTGCTCAAAGCCCCGTCTGCCAGGCCTGGAACACGTCCAGTGGTAGGGCATCTACAGCTTCTCTGGGCAACCTGTTCCAGTGCCTCACCACCTTCTTTATATAAAAATCTCTTCCTTTTATCTAGTCTCTTTTAGTTTAAAACCATTCATTACCCCTTGTCCTGTCTCTACAGGCCCTGGTAAAAAAAAAAAGATATCTTTCTCCACCTTTCCTATAAGTTCCCTTTATATATTGAAAGGCTGCTATAACGTCTTCCCGGGGACTGTATGTCTCCCTATTAACCAAATAGCAGGGATATTCAGCACAGAAATGCTTTTGATCTTTGCTGATGATACAAAACTGGGAGGGGTCGCTGACACATCAGAAGGCTGTGCTGACACATAGTGAGACCTGGACAGGTTGGAGAGTTGGGAAGAGAGGAACCTGATGCAATTCAACAAGGGCAAGCATAGAGTACTGCACCTTGGGAGGAATAACCCCATGNTAATAACCCCATGCACCAGTACAGGTTGGGGGCCGATGTGCTGGAGAGCAGCTCTGAGGAAAAAGACCTGGGAGTCCTGGTAGACAACAGGATGACCATAAGATAGCAATGTGCCCTTGTGGCCAAGAAGGCCAATGGCATCCAGGGATGCATTAAGAAGAGTGTGACCAGCAGGTCTAGGGAGGTTATCCTGCTCTTCTACCCTGTCCTGGTGAGGCCCCATGTGGAGTACTGTGTCCAGTTCTGGGGTCCCCAGTTCAGGAAGGACAGGGAACTGCTGGAGAGGGTACAGCAGAGGACCACCAAGATGATTATGGGTCTGGAGCATCTCTCTTACGAGGAAAGGCTGAGGGACTAGGGTCTTTTTGGTCTGGAGAAGAGAAGACTGAGGGTGGATCTGATCAACACATATAAACACTTAAGGAATGAGTATCTAGAGGAAGGAGCCAGCCTTTTTTCAGTGGTATCGAGTGAGAAGACAAGAGGAAACGGGCACAGACTTGTACACAAGAAGTTCCATTTGAACGTGAGGAGGAACTTCTTCACTTTGAGGGTGGCAGAGCACTATAACAGGTTGGTCAGAGACTGTTCGTCTTTGGAGACATTCAAAACCAGCCTGAACAAGTTCCTGTGCAGCCTGCTCTAGGTGGACCTGCTTTGGCAAGGAGGTTGGACTAAATGACCTCCAGAGATCCCTTCCAACTCCATATCATTCTATGATTCTTTGATTCTGTGATCTAATCTTTACATACTTACAGATATTTCACTATATTCTTCTGAACATCAGGAGACAAAAGGAGAAAAAAGACTAGACCAAATAATATTGGTAGCCTGTGCCTTATATAGTCTATTTAGGATTAATTTCACTTAAATATTTACTGAAGAGGTTATGTGCAGAAACTGATTAGTCATGGAAGCAACCCTACTTTTAGTTTTGTGCTGATGACCATGTATCTTATCTTCAGGAAGTTCTCTGATCAGTTCATAATTTCAAGGATGATTTTCCTTACTGGAAGAGTAACAAATTTCACTTGAGATCTGCCAGTTCAATTGTATGTGTCTCACTCCAGCATTAATAATAAATGCCTTACACTCATATATCTGGTATGATGATGTACTAGAAAAGACAGAATTCTCTTTACTCTTCCCAAGAAGTTTTGGCCATAAACAGAGAACAGAGACAAAAATAACTTTTCAGTGTTCTGCTCAGCAGATCCATCTAAATGAAATTTTGAAGCTATTATGCTGAGTAAGGAAGTTCATTTTCCTTTATTTAGTCAGTATTCTGCCTGTGGCTACTGAAAGTGTTCATTCATAGCAAAATCTTTCCTGTGCTAGTCATCAGTTTCATAGGTCTACCTTGTTTCCTGTAGGAAAGAGACATCACCATGGAGATGTGCCTCAAGAAAAAGGAGGAATATCCTCCTGTGCATTCCCCAGGGTAAAGAATACCCTCCTGGCTCCATGCAAACTCTTTGCTTGGTTTTGTGTAAAAAGCCTTTGATCTATCATACACTGCTACTGACAGCTCTTCTTATATCTGAGCATCGTACGTTCACTACCAAGCAAGCTTAATTTCACAAATTCCTTTTTCTTGCATCTTCTAAATTGCCCAGCTGGCACTTGCAAATGTCCCTACTGTTGGCATTTGAACTTCCATCGTATTCATGATTTCCCAGTAGTTATATTATGGCCAAATACCAGCTCTTGCCCCATTTTGTTAGAAACGGGAATGAGTCTTACATGAAAGTACATGAATTGCCCTACTAAGTCAGGCTGAGGGTCAGTCCAGCCCAGCATCCTATCTCTGACAGTGATAAGAGGAGACTATTTGAGGTCTTTAAACTCACCAACAAATCGGTCTCTTCAACTTGAGAAATAAGCAGAAGTGAAATAAATGAGAGGTTTTAGTTCTTTTACTGTCAGATTTGATATTGAAATCCAAAGTACATGTATCTTCTTGGAATAATTTAAGTAGCCATTACTAAAGAAGCATCAAACCAAGGATGGTTTTGCTGGTTTTCTTCAGAGGTCTCACATATTCTTACAGATTTTTATGAACAAGCTAAACTCTATGCAACAGCATGTCAGATACAGCATTCAGAGAGGTTGAAGGATGTTAACAAAAGTTTTCTATCCTCGTTTCAGAAGGCTGGATTAGGAGCAGAATGCAGTGGCGGCCAAGCCAAATTCAGGGCAAGAGAAACAAAAACTCTGGGTTGCACTAAGCAAATTGAAGAGCAGCACATCTTCATGTGATTGTTCAGCTCTAGAAGGCAACACTACAAGTTCATGCAATTCCTAAAGATCAGAGTCTACACCCACACACTGTGGCCAAACTCCAATATCTCTAACCCTTTGCAAATGGCTGTGGTTCAAATCTTCACTTCAACATTTCCTGTGAAAAAGTTTTCACCACACCTCTTGGCAGCCAGCTCTGTGGCCCAGTTGATCTTATGGTCGTAAAGGTTTTTCCTACTATTTAAGCAAAACTTTCCTCATTTAATCCCATTATTCCTCAACACTGACATCCAGTAGGGTTTCATTCAATCTGCAGCAAACCTCAAAAGGCTTTGGATGAGCCCTGAAGGGAAGAAGCAAATCAGGTGGGAACACAGGATGTTAATTTGTTCCTTGTTACCTCCCCTACTACAATTCCAAATTGATCAGATTTCTTCCTCCAGGTTATGATCTGTACTGACAGTGTTTAACACAAACCAGGCAAGGGAGCTCTGGAAGGAATGCTCCTAATCTCCACCTTTTCAGCTGAAAATATCAAGCTTCCGTTATTCCTTCACCTCAAGCTTCAAAATTTCTAGCAGCATTAAGAAGGAAAACAAGAGTGTTCTGCCCCAAACAGCCCCATTAATATTTCCATCAGCAAGTGAAATCAGCTCCTTTCAGACAGTACCTAACACCTAGGCTCTCTCAAGACTAAAAGGAAAACTCTTTCTCCCCACAGGGAGTTTCAGATGGCAAACTAGGCTGGAAGGGTATCAGAACATCCTGGTATACTGCCTGGTGGAGTTTTGCAGTATTATTTTGACTCAAAATACGGCATGTTAAAA
Source organism: Thinocorus orbignyianus (assembly GCA_013400375.1). Taxonomy (NCBI): domain Eukaryota; kingdom Metazoa; phylum Chordata; class Aves; order Ciconiiformes; family Thinocoridae; genus Thinocorus; species Thinocorus orbignyianus. The sequence goes on from VXBW01002575.1 coordinate 343,316, forward strand.
AGCATATGTTACAATGTCATAACATAAAGCATTCACTAGACAAGAGCAATGAGGGGAAGCAGCAAGCACAGTAAGTATCAGAAAGGCAACAAATTAGGGAAGAGCAAAATTATGCTTCTTTCACAAAGGAAACCAGTCACAAATATGATAATGCAGACATGAATGACACTGAGATCAGAGGCTCTTCTTTCTATCTTTCAAGGTATTTTAGAAACCTCCATCTTCGCAAGAAAAGGACCTAAGAAATTCAAGATAAAGCAATGGTTTCATGGGCACACAGTGAGCCAGTGACAAAATTACACTAGTGCCAATTTTGAATACATCAGATGGAAAAGAATTCCAGTTAGGACACCAAGGGCTCATCTTCCTAATTCCACATTTCTGCTTTGAGGGTTTATTATTTGGCTTTCCAATGTTTTCTTTCATCTCTCTTCTTTAAGGGGCAGAGTAGAATTTGTAGGCAAAGAAGCACATTTCAAAGAAAAATTGGATCAAGCAAAGACAGAGCATTTCCAGATTGCCTCAGGAAGGAGACTGAAGGCATGCCTTTATATTATTGCGGTATTTGAGTAAAGATGGAATACTACTCTGAAAAGGATGGTTTTCAAGAAATATCTTAGAAGAGGAACTGCAGGCTGCCTATTGTACATTAAAGTGAGAATTATTCCAGGCAGAAGGGCAGCATGAAAGCAGGGTCAAAGATTAAAGCAGGCAAAGGGATCAGCTCAGGCAAGACACTGCGGCAAAGGTGAGAAATAGGAATAGCCACAATATAAATTCAGACACGGACATAAAGTATAGAATCTTGTTGCAAGTGCAAAGACAAAGATGATCCTGATAGACTTGTAAACACACTGAACAGCAGAGAGACAGAGTGAAGTTGTGGTGCTAAAAGGCATTTGAGTGAAGACTGAAGTCTCAACAAAGAAGAGTAAGTTCTGGAGAACTTTCCATAGCTTTAAAGCGACTCCTCTTGGAACTAAGGATGAGATTGATAATTGCAGTCATTTTTACAAAAATGCTAGGCATTTAGAAAGAAGCATTATTTTACATCAGAGTTTTCACCCAGAAAAATATGAAATTTTGTTAAGGAGATAGTCCTTCATATTCATAAAATTTCTACTGGTATTTTCCATTAATTTCAATTGAAAAAAAAAATAAAAAATCAAAAAGCAAGGACATTGTTTCCAAAATATTTCAGCAGTTTGATTAGTGGTCTTCAATTGGCATCACCTGGTGCAATTTAGTTAAATTGATTGAGATTACAAATCTTTATATTACTCAGGAATCTCACTGTAATGTGGATTTTGGCTTTAGATATACTAGCATAAAACTGCAAGTTTCCTTTTCAAATAGTAGGAGTTATAGCAAGACAGAACCAATGCAAGTTTAGTAAGAACTGAATCTTAAGTCGCAGCTTCCCTTCCTTACTTATTCACCAGTTTCTGGATCCTCTGGCTACTTTTGTCCAGTTGTGCCAAGTAGCAAGAGCTGTGCTTAGAACACTGACCAGCAATAACTTCTGACATTCAACAAAACATGTAATGTCTTATCTTGCCGTGTTAAACACATGATCTCTACATCACTCCACCACACGTGCATGTGCATGTGCAAACTGGAAATAATTGGTGTTCAATCTAAAGTTGCCAGCAGCAAGTTATGCATGAGCTCAAGTGTCAGATGATTGCCAGCCAATAATTCTGAACTTCTCTTCCTTCTTCTTACAAAGAGGAGCAGAACGAGAGCCATTCACTCAAAATTTTATTCATCACTATGATATTCCTCTGCAAGAAGGGAAAAAAAAATAATACCCAAAACCAAACAAACCAATTTGTGTTGGGAAACAATAGACCTGGAACAATGTTTCTTCCATTTACCTCCTGATTCCTCAAAGTACTGTGCTGGTCATCACAGATGATATAGGGAGAGTGGGACACTCAGATTTACTGCAATCTGCAAGAGGGGAAAATAAATCCAAACATAGAGTATACAAACAAAGTGCCGGCTTTCATAGATGAGGAGGGATAAACTGACAGTGATGTGACTGAAGAGGATGGAGAGTATTATTGTCAAGGTTGTCAGGACTACAACTTAACGGAGGAGCAACAACTGCACTGATGTTGTCTGTGGTCAGCATTAGCTGTAAATTATTTATTGGACATTCCAATAAAAGTGAGCTCAATAGTTTCCAGAAAGCCCTATGCTTTTTACTTCACAAGAATTGAGTTCGATTTTCAAAACAGAGCATCTGAAATTGTCCTCCTCTTGGCTATTGTGCCTCTAATTTGGCCATTGTATTAGGGAGCTAGATCTAGAGGAAGACTGACCAGCACCTTTATAGTTCCCTGTTTTCCTTCTCCCCTCTGCCATTAGAATGAGTCAGCAATAATGGACCAGAAAGTCATAGAACAAAAGGAATAAATTTCTACTCTGCACATTCAAATTATATTTCACCTCTTCCTACAATTTAGTTAATTTCTTATTACTTTTCATAGTAAGAATTCTCATTTTTTGGTTCTGCCAGCTCTCCAGTTGTGGGGGATTATTTCCAAAATAAAGATGTGGCCAGTTAAAGTCAACGTAGAGCTGCAAGCTCTAAACTGGACACTTCAATACATTTAGTGATTTTGCTAGTTGCCCATGCTACATGAAACACATCCCCAAGAGTTCAGTTTGAAACCTTAAGGATCTCTTAAGATATCTGCAAAGTCTGGGTTATGAGGATTACTCTCAGGACTAGGATAAAGAAACAAAAGGCTTTCACTGACTTTCATTGTACACTACAACCTTGAAGTTTACAGTAAAAGCATAGAATAAGAGTTGTCAGCTCACTCTTTTCTTAAAATGGCCTCCCACAGTCAAGGTACAGTGGATGTTTCTCTTGATAATGAGCTGAAAGACTGTTCTGAGACACGTGTGTGGGAGAGCAAGAGACAAAGAAATATAACGCTGTCCTAGTTAATAAGTCCTAGACTATCAGAGAACCTTCCACTCAAATGTAGGGAAGACCAGGACCACATTTGTTTCATCAGCATTTAAAAGAATGCCCAGTCTCTTTGTTGGATGAAAATGACTGAAGATGGATGAGAAATGTCTTTGAATGAATATTTACCTCCTCAAAATTAAACTTAAGTTATTACTTTGTGTACTGGAAAGTCCCATTCTAGCATCTAGACACAAGTGTTAGAAATTGCAAACAAGAATATCTACTAAATCATTTTGGGGTTTGGGGTGGGGATTCTTTTGTTGTGTTTAAGCAAGAAAAAAAAGAGACAGTATTCCATTGTTTGTTTGTTTGTTTGTTTGTTTTTTCCCTGATAGAAAAGCGTTTTGACAAAAGCTAGCATTTATGCAAAGTATTATTTTGTGAATGTGAGAGCTGGTAAGCATCTGCAAATCATTATACCAGATTCCTGAAAAGCTCACAATGAGACCTATGCTACCACACTTTGTCCTGCAATGACTTATCTCAGTCATTGAGTAAATTGTAAACCAATTTAAAAAAAGAGAGAGAGCGAGGATCCAAAGAGACATTGAGTAAACTCAGCATCTAGCTTATTAAGCAGAATCACTTGGTCAAGTAAGGATAAATTAACATGGGACCACAACTGTTGCCAGGGCTGTGAGTTACCACTGCTTTTTGCTGAGCATCTAAGGTCACCCACACCTGTCTCCAAGGTACACAAGAACGTCAAATTTATTCAGGAAGGATTCTCCATTTCAGATAATTCCTAGAGAGCAAGCTGGAGGGGGCAGTGCACATAGAGGGGGGGACCTGGCAATGCTACATATAATACCAAGCCAGGATCTCCTGTATATTGGTCTCAGGTCTGAGTCACACTCAGTTAATCCCACAGTGCATTCAGTCCAAACAGCAAACATTGGCAGTTGCTGTTCATGAGCACAGACTGTTTCTCCATTCACTTTTAGAGTCATTTCTTGTTGTAGCCCCAAATCCACTGATGCTTTAGCTGGGTAGAAGCAGGAGATAATGGCTGACAGAAAACAGGATCCAGAGCCTGTTGGCCAAACACCGCACTTATCATTTCACTTAAGAACAAACAAATTTTAAGAGCTACAGTTTCATACACAGCAACAGATTCTGTTTTATCTTTTTGTAAAGGTGCTAAGTTCACCAAGAAGAGAAACTTCTAAGAGCAGCCAGCAGTATGCACAATGAAAGCCTGTAAATGATCTACTGACCTACCTCAAGCTCTCTGAGATTGAGATTCCCTTATGTGTTCTGAATGGGAGATACCTGAGCCAACAGCTGCCAAGTGGTGATCATTCACAAGTTGATTGCTAAGTGTCAACTGAAGTGCCTCCACTGTTCATTATTTAATCCACTGTCTCTATTATTTAATCCACAACTTGTTTGTTACTAATTTAAGGCTTTAAAATTAGGACAGAGGCTCCTGGAATTCTGTGGCTTTGGCCTCTAGGGTAGAACAAATGGTTACCACCCAAGAAATGCCATCAGGTTTCAGCAGGAACAGAATTATCAGCTTTTATTTAACATAGCAAGCCCACATTTTAAGGCAAAATACAGGAGATTTTAAATTAGCATTAATGACAAGCCATCACATCTTGAAACAGAAAAAAGAAAAAGTGTATGCTGATAATCCATTTGAAGAAGTGCCCTTCCTAAAACAAAATGAGAAGCAAGTTTGCAATATATGCACTGTAAAAATCACCCCCTGCAGAGATTCATCATACTGGTTATTTCTAGCAAAGTATTTTCCTTGTACCTGGAATCTTGTCCTTTCTGCAGCATAGACTTGGTAGTGAAGCATGGCTTGCAAGACTTTCTTGTGACCATCTGGTACCAAGCAGACAGCTCCTAGGATCTCCAGCACTGCAATCTTGGTCTTAATATTCTCAGTCCGTAAACTCTGGGAGATGATGTTGATACTCTCTGGATGAGCCAGGACATGAGCCCGTCCTTGGGAGTTGTTCATCAGTGCCTTGATACACCCTATAATGGATGTGTGTATGCGGCTCTCTGAGGTCTCATAGTCCATGCTTTTTAGGAAGTTCAGCAAACAGCTTAGGCCATCCAGCTCAATAAACCTCATCACAAACCTGTAAAAATCCCCAAACAACAAAGAGGTAGGAAAAATAAGGAAAGGAGACCAAAGGTAATTTATTCAAATGATACCATATTATTCAACCCTGTATCAGTAAAAGCTGGCTAGTTTTTATCCTAGAGTTCACAAAATAATTCCCAGGCATTTAAGAAAAAAAAAAGCAAAACAAGCACACAAATGAAAGAGAGAGAAAACAGACCTGCTAACAATGGTGTGTCACATAGTTGCAGGCTAAGTGTATTCTACTGCTTTATGACCCTGCTGTGGGGTCGCTCTGTTCTTTGCTGCACTTACACCAAACAACTGCTGTGGTCCACCCCAATGGTTACTGCATTTTCAATGCTGAATGGATTCCTTCAAATTGCTGCATCTTACATATACACACAAGACACATTTTCACAGAGACTCATGATCACACTTACGAGGTCAGATTATCTTGAAAACCATTTTTAGACTGCAAACTTTTAGCCAATGCTACTTATAGGGCTGCCACTTCCAGGATTGGATGCACTGACAGGGACAAACTCATTACCACAGTGTCTGTCAGCTGCACTGACTTCACATTCTGATCCCCTAATATACATATAGGAACATCTAAAGTTTAAAAGATGCATGTTCTTCAGTAAAAGGCAAAGTTCCTATAATGGCTTTAGCTACATTTTCTGTTGTTTGATTGTTTGTTTTAGTTGTTTTTTTTGTTTGTTTTGAAGAGGTACATTAAAGATGGAACAGGTTCACTGTCAACCGGCAGTAGCAAAATGTACAGTAAAAACATCATAAATAGAAGAAATACAGAATTAATCAGCTACCAAATGACACATTGAAGAATGAACCTATAGTAGGACAGGTTTATTTTTACTATTGACATTACTAGAGTTCTGTTTCTATTGTATTCTGCCGTAAAATTTCTCTTTCTTCAGGTTAAGATCATGGAAACTGAAGATGAAAACAACACAGTAGAAAGTCCTTGGACAAGTTTAAGGTTTTGTTGAAAACCAGAGTTAAAAAAATCCAGATGGGTCAAATTAGACCATGCAGACAGCCTCCTAGATAAATCAATAGAAATGAATGGAATTATACAAGTCAGTTCAAACCAATCATTCTAGCCATGTGTCATTTAGAGTCCCTAGGCTTAAAAATGGGGATTCGAAGATATGAAAAGGGCTGCAAATAATTTCTCTAAATCCCTTTGTTTACCTCCTGCCTCCTCTAACAGGTTATTCGGGTAGGTGCACTTTTTTAGAATGTCTAAATACAAAGTAATGTGAATTACATTTGAATTTTCAGTCTACCAAAATGTACACCAACAGTAATATGTCCATGACCACACTCTAAAGAGCGTAAAGTAGAAAGGTACTTCAAAGAAATGAAAAAGTTGTTGACAATTGCCACCTGTGTAATAAATGAAGAATACCAAGTCTGTGTCATTTTGCTTTTACCCAGCCCCTCTTTTTCCCTGCTGGATACTTCCTAACGTGTTATCTTTCTCTTCTCTATTCTTAAGTGAGATGCTGCTCCTAATATGCATCACGACCATACTGAAAGACTGAATTGCTGTGGTCTCTGCTCATGTCTCTGCACCAGCAAGACAAACCTGAGCCATAATTATATTTCTCCTGGATCATATGGACTTGACATATGTATGGTCTTCTGGTGGTTACACCCCAGACCACACAGGAGTTTTCAGGGCCTACCTGAAAGCTATGCTCACTATGCTGGTGGATTTGCCAACTTTCAGCTTGCTTGGGCCAGCAGTTTGACCAGAAACATGGCAAAGCCATGCACTTTCAGAGTTTCAGTCTGAGATTTGGGTTTCGTTCAAAACTCAATTTCAGAGTGAGTATTAGAGCCGACAAGCACATCCAGGAGGACATGCACACCAAAAATGAAAACAAGATTTAGTTGAACCCTGCTAAGACAATATGCCAAGTTTCACATAGGTCTGACTGCACATTCTTTGGATGCATCATCTTGTCTATGCTAACAAATCATAGGAGCAAAGACCTCTTTGCCTCCAGGCCAGAGAGTGGGATCAACACTCTGCACCAGGAATTTGGTAAGTCACTCAAAGCAGTTTTTTATTTAAACTGATTATAGAAAGATTAAAACTTAGTTCCATTTTTGTAATTCACTTAGCTTCTTGCATACCAAAGAGGACCAAAATAAGTGCATTCATAGCTAAAAGAGTTGCTGCTAAGGAAGCATTTGGAACTAAAATAAGCACAAATTCAACTTGTTCCCAATGCAGTACCAATGACTACTGAGCATTTCTCTAACCCTGGGCCTAAAGAGAACAGTTGCTTTTTGACCATACTATAGAGGGACTAGTTTAAATTCTCCTTTTCCTTCTTCTCCTCACCTCCAAAATTCAGTTCTATGAATTCATCCTACACCTTAGCTATTCCCTCCATCTTCTTGGGGAGGGGAAGAAAAAAAGAAAAAAAAAAAGTTGATGTTTTGCTGTTCTTTTCAGTTCCAGGGCTGAGGGAAGACTTTAGACCGATGCTTTTCTGAAGATATGAAGCTCTACGGACAAAAGAAAACATCCTGAAGCAGCAGCTGAACAAAGGGTCCTTTAAATTTACTTTCAGATGGAACACCTGGTCTTATGACAAGACATACAAGGCCCTACAACCTTCATTTCTTTTAGCCTGCTCTGATGACCATGAGAAAAAATGGTAAACCCACAAAAGTCACATTGTCCCAATTAAGTACAATCCCTACTAAATTCACTGTCAAAGCAATTTTTCTCAGACTGTTTGAATGAGATCATTCCAAAAAGGAGGCATGCGCAGGAAAGTGGTGTGTGTCACAGACCTTGATTAATGACATAATTTAAAACAATGCGGGGATTTTCCTGCACTCTTCCCAGTCCAGAGAACTGCATTACTTGGTAGGAAGCAAAATCAAGTATCTTCCCATTTCAGCTGACATCAGGAGCAGAAATCAGATGATGATTTTCACCTTTCTTTTCGAAAACATTTAGTTCTCTGTTCTCCAGAAAAGCCAGAAATCATGCGAGAGGAAGATAAAGAAACGATGACTGCCAACAGACACTTTCAATAGGAGAATTTCCTTGGTGTGAGTATGTGCGTGGGGAAGCATGTGTGTAAATGTCTGTACAGGAGAGAAAAAATAAGTGGAAGTTTATCTAAGAGACTGAAAGGCATAATCTTCACGCTGTTTGGTGTTTGTGCATCTGTATGTCTGTAAGCAGGAATGTGTGTGTATGTGGTGTTTGCCTGTGCACATACACGGCTCGTACAAATAAAGTACCTTCTTCCTCATAATATACATGTGTGTAACTAAGTTCCATCCTATACGTCCTGTAGGCTGCAAAATAAGGCCTTGTTCTAGACTGGAAGGTGTAAAGTTAAGCACATTTGCCAATGCATTCTGGCTAACACATTCAAAAACTCAAGTGTAAATAAAGCAGGGTGTGTTTTAATAGGTGCTAAACAAGCAAATTAAAGCCTAACCTCACCTCGGACTCTCACTTGACTAGTTTAGCACACTTTAAAAGGCAGGGCGCCTCTTAGCCTTTCAAGTTTTAGAGAGTGCTGATCAGAATGAGTTAGCTAACTCTAATAACAAACCTTTCATCCAAACACAGATGCGGTGCAGCCTGAGAGGTAATGACCCACTGATGGATTCCAAGTGTAGAGAGGGACAGCTTCCCTGTGAGACTAAATCCAGCTCAGGGAGATCATATGCTGCGGGTGTGCAGACAGCAGGATGTTTCCACCCTGTTAACAGCTAAGGCTACACTTCCCTGCAGCATCAGTTTTTGAATCAGGGTGCGTATCATCCAGACAACTACTGAACTGCTGAAAAATTCAGCACAATGGGTTTTGCTTGCTGGACGCATAAATGATCATCTCCAGTATGCACTTGAATGCAACATGGCTAAATGAAACAAAAATCACAAAAAAATCTGAGTTAAACAAAAGGAGAAAAGCAGACAGCAAAGAGGGCTAGTGATGATTCAGACTAAAGGAGGTATTTTTCTGGGGTTCCAAAAAGTCCCTTGTAAGTTTTCACTTTTACTGCACTTCTGAACGTCCATTTTTGGGTACTAAAATACCAAAAGTAAAGCTCTTCTCTCACTGCTTCTGTCCAACAGTTTGTCATCACACTTGTTTATAGTCCTAAGTTCTTACAAAGCTAAAAAAAAATGTGTTTCCTTACAAGATGCAGATGTGGGGTTTTTGTTCTCTAAGGCTGGGGTTGTTCCTGCGTGCTGGAACATAACCTGTCTATTATTTCAGGGCAGCTCCTAAATACCAGAACAAAATACACTTGCTCAAATGGGGCCAACTAGCTGCCCAGGGATGCTTCTATCACCTTTTCTCCAAAGAGGAGAGGAACTTGAGATTGAGTAGGTCTGCTTCAGTTTTTATTGCTGTTAGAATTGGTGGGCTGAAATAGAGGCACAGATTAGTACAATTACTCTGTATTTTGTACGAAAAGAAACCCGGTTCTACAGTAAAATAAAACACAGAGCCAAACACATGCATTTTTCTTCCTTTGATTCCTCTAGACCGGAGAATTCAACCAGAGGAGCCTATTGGTAAGCTGATTGAGCCCCTGTGTACCCTACAATCACAAAAATATTACAGATAGTACATTCTGTGTGAATTCAAGTCTTTATTTTCTTCAGAGGCCTTATGAACAGAAGTGGCAAGGGAAATAGGATATGATGTCTAAATTCAACTAGAAAGACTAGTATTTTGAAGGCTTGGGTATAGTGCTGCTTATAAGTGGGATTTGATGGAGCTGAGGGCCTCTCTACTGCAACCTTTCCATCAAGAAGAAATTGGCTTGTTGATCAGGTATTGGCATGCATCCCATTTGGCAGCTAACGAATTGAGTCTCTGGAAATTAGTTGAGACGTAGGACTTAACTCAAAATTTGGCTTGGCTTAACTATTTAAAAAAAAAAAAAAAGCCCCATAACCATCGCCAGCGATTTAGAAGCGAACACTTTATAGGGCAGCTCATAGATGCTTGTACTGAAGCTTGTTAGGGTTATTATAAACAGATGAAGCAACAGGCTGTTGTCAAGGGAATCCAGCAGAAGCAATATAAGCCTGAGCAGGAAAACCTTGCAAGGCTTTGAGCAAAAGATATTTCTCTTTCTTCTTCCCTTTTGCCTTGCTCTCATAAGGAGGCTGGACTGTCATATTCCAAATGAGACAGAACAACCAATGGTTGCCACAAAAGTGTTTCAGCTGGACATTGCAGAGAGATCTTACTGCTCTGCTTATGCTCCATGGAAGCTACCACTTTCACAGAGGAAGCATCAAACCCATTCCATGTTAATGTAACAGAGTTGCTACAGCAAGTCTCAACAGCACCGAACTTTGGTTCAAAATCCTTGTGAGAATTGGGAGTTTGGCAGTTGTCTTAGCTTCCATTTTAACGTAAAGTCCAGCTGTGTTTTACTGCAGATACCAATAATCAGTCAGTCACTTATCCCTTTGGGCTAGGTCTCAACATAGGCTGCCCCTTCTCCACTTCCATATTAACAGAGCTCACCTCTATCCCCACACTAAAGTTATCAAACCCTGATGAATCTTTATGCCTTGGAGGAGCATCAGGATCTGGCTTTGTCCTGTCTTACAGCCCGTCACAAAAGGAGGTAAAACCCTGATGTTTAAGCTGACACGTTCTACCTCATACTTGCCATGAGGAGAGAAGCTGCATGCAGTCGATGTTTTAAACACCATGAAGGGTAAAAGCACAATCAGCACTCAACTCTGCAAGAAGTTCCAGAAATAGTCCCACTTCAAGTCAACATAACTGCCACGTAAATTCTTTGAGATAATTATTTGGGTGTTTCTTATTTATGTATTTAATTTGTTTAGTTAGGTTCTCCCTAAACAAATCCTTCTGATTAGGCATTATTGAATCTCTCTGTAACTACGACTTTAGCGAAGTGTGGATGCAAACACATTCTGCCTATTTTGGGCTCATTACAAAGTCATTCAGAAACTTTTTCACAGAGTGATTCCTGAGATCATACCAACTATAGTTATTACTTCTGCACAATGCTCTTCTAAGTGTTAAATGGAAAAGGTTTCTATGCTAGTTAGTTCGCTATTGTTCAGAGCTTTCATCCCAGAAAAACAAAGATGACCGTACCTTCAAAGACACAGTACACAATAAAGTCTCTTAACATTTCTGTGCCACAGTTTCACATAGAACAGGAAGAATGCCAACGCAGGTGATGTCAGATGGATTAGCTGCTTTGTACCAAACAGTTCACATTACTAAAGATAAGGGGAAGCCTGAAGGCAAAGTTCAGAGCAGACGTTGAGATTTTGCCCAACTTGAGTCAAATTACATGGGATATTCAGGGGGCTGTGAAGTCTAAAATCTGATTTTCATAGTCATTACCTGTGTTTGCACAGATCTGCCACAGGTTTGTCACAGCAGAGTTTATCTTTTATTTTCCTGAAGCTACATGCTTCAGCATTAGTGTGCCCTCCCAACTAGGCAGGTTCAGACCAGGGACTGTAGAGTTCTCTGTGGATTGTCTGAAATATCAGAGAGGCTTGTGTGAGGCAAGACAATAAGGTTTCTGTCCTTGCCACTCTTTCCCGTGTCACATCTGACCATAGGGAGGCAGTGAATTGCGATGAAAGACAAACAACATTACCTCATGGGCTGAGTCCGCAGAGCTGTCTTCAAGTCTTCAACTATTTTATTTTTCATTTCTGTTTCTTCTTCATCGAAAGCATAGAGAGTCTGCATCTGTTCAGAAAAGAAGATGACAATCAGGACAGCTCGGGTTGCCTGGAAGCTAAGAGCCAGGCCAGGAATTATGAAAACCAACTCTCCCATCAACCCATGCAGAGGTGCCTGCCGACCTCTCACCAGGAAAGCAATGCCTCAGCTACAAAACTGAATCCAGATGAGGCTGCTGATGCAGACTGGCAGCAGCACACTGCTTTGCCACACTGGCAAGAGGGTCTCAGATTACCCTCCGAAAATCATACTTGCCAGGATGTCCTCAGAAATTGTACCTAATTTGGAACAGTGATCTGCTGTGGTAATCTATGGATATGCGAGGCAAAGTTTGTAGGGAGGAGAGGTAATATCTTTTATTAGACTGACATGGCTGGAGGGATTTGGGAGATGGAGGGGGAGGGGGAAGAAAAAAATCCAGATGTGTGTCAGGTTTCAAAGCATAAAAGCTTTTTCTTCAAGTGACTAAACAGCCTGCAAGTACCCTGAATTACAGTTTGTGTACATCTAAGTTGGACTTTTCTCCCCCACCCAAAGTATATCACCGGGTTTAAGAGACTGGTTTTCCTTATACAATTGGGCTTTGTTAATTAGAAACATTTACTGCAAAAAAGCTGGAGCATCATAAAATCCCTGACCCTATTTTTTAATGAGTAACCTGAAACACAGACACTAGATTTTCTCCCAGTAAGCAGCTTGAGATAACCAGAGTTACAGTCCATGGGAACTGAAGATGCCGTGGGTCACTGTATATTAGAGCGAAAGACAATGAGTGGAAAGTATGCAAAAATAAGATTCTCAAAGTCAGTAAACGTTACTTAAAAAAGTATTATAACAGGAAATCAGGGGTTCAAGATTTACATTTTGCACCACTGCAATCTTGTGATGTGAAACAAGACTCTGCGGCCCCCATCACACATACCATTCAGGCTTAAAACTTCAATGTGTGACTTTTCAAGAAGTCAAGACTCAATGCTGGAAATTCTTAGCCTATAGCTATGCCTTCTTAGTCACTTTAACTGTAAAACAGAGAGGATAAATGCCTCTCTTACTGGCAGGACTTCAGGGGAATATCACTCAGTGGTATCTGGAAAGCAGCTCTGAATCCCTTCTCGAATGAATAACCCGATTAAACTAGTATCATCTATCAGGGATCTGATATTATACCTCTCTGCGGTGGAATCTGAGTAGCTACAATTATGGCCCATTACAGAGAAATATTTAAGTCTCACCAAAGAAAACCTTCCTCTCACTGAAACTTCCTTTAACCACCACCCCCCGCCCCCCACTTCCTAACACCTCACTTCCCTTGGAAGTGCTCCCATGTTGCTCTGCTTTTGCAAACCATGTGGTGCCAACACATGTCGGATTCTGAGGGTGGTCACTTGGCTCCATGCCGTTGCTGTCTTATGCTGAACAGCTGGCAGAGGGAGATATGTTTAACTCTAGGGGTCCTCTCTCTGATCCCCACTAAAGTCAAATTCACTCAGTAACAGAGCAAGCTATTTCCTGCCCTAATGGAATGACAGAGCGCTACTGATGGAAAATGAGCTGATGATGTTTTATCTTTTGCCAGCATCCCCCGACAGCCAGAAACATAAATTGAAATGCTTAAGCCAAGCCATATATGATCCTTCTCTTCAAAAAATAAACAGAAATCCTGTACAGGCATTATGGAATCTCAATGGCAGAGTCCTGGGGTGTGATTTGGGGCTTGATTTGTATTTTCTTGGGTGACAGCCCATCTGGTCATCTTTCCTTTGGCCTATAAATGCTCCTTTGAAAGGCTCCCATTCCTCCGATGACTTAATTTCTCCTCTGAGCCATTGTGGGGGGAAAGCAAATGGATAGTAGGAAGGTGCTCAACAGTATTCCGTTCAGAATGAAAAAGGCCCATTTCCAAATGAAACAAATACAAATAATCCTGCCTTTACAACAAAGGGTGATTATAGAAAACCCCTTTTCTAAAGCTGCAGGCAGCCAAGAGCCTTTCATTTCTCACTCCTGTGCATGGCCAGGAACTCAAATCCTTGTGCCCTCTCTAAAGACAGACTGGTCACGCGTTTGCATTACGAAATAGCTTTCTCGGCAAGACTTACAAAAAGCATAACTGCCCCTGGGAGACAGAGGGGAGGGAATTGTCATTATTTGAGGCTGGATTTCATTAATGTGGCTGGCTGATTAATTGCTCTCCTGAACCACAAACTACACTCGAGGACTAACTGCTGTACTGAGGATGCATCTAGTTACTATCAGTTAAACAAACATACTAGGAAAAGGAAGCAAAATAGTGCCAGAGCTTTATCTGGTCCCTAAAAAGTGGTATACATAACGCTCTTTTTTAAAAGCATATTTTGCTTGTATAAAGTTTTCCAGATTAAGTGCATCACCCAGGAATGTATAGCATCTAGTTACTTGATTGGCCAATTGGAAAAAAATTAACGAGTTTGTGAAAACAATCATTCACATGGGATTTTAGGTGTAAAACTTCAGGTAGTCCATTTTTGGCTCCATTTAAAATGAAATAATTTAATTTTATTAAAAGCACAGATTAATTCCCACACCTTATCCTAATAACTATTCATTCCCCTAAATGTCTGGGAAAGAAAATACAGGACCATAATGACAGTACATATGTATGAGCAAGAAAGGGGGGGACAAAAAGGAAAAAAGTGCGTGAACTAGCATCAGCAACACACTGCTTGTGTGACCTAGATTTACTTAACAGTCTGACACAAATGAAATGAAAAAAGAAAGAAGTCAATAGAATAAATAGAGAAAAAAAAAACCTGGACATTCTGATTTCTCATAATAGTTCAAGCTCTTTCTTTAGATCTTGTCTAGGATCATAATTTAAAAAGTGTTATCATTATTGAAATCACTAACAGTTTACAAACAAACACAAGTGAAATTAAAATAAAACTGATTAAAAAAAATTGTATTGCATGCCTCCTAAGACATACCTGGGCAATGCTACTTCAAAACATTTCTTCAAAGAAATCAGTCAGTTGAAATTCAAGGTGCACCACATCTCTATCTACATTAAGGCTGAACTAAGAGAATAAACTATGAATCATAAACTATGAATAGATATTAATTTTAAAAGACTGAGCTTTAAAACAAATAAATGTAAAGTAACATGGATGTCACCTAACCCTGATGGAAGAGTTATCATCCACCTGCTAAGTTCTGCTGAAAGATATATAATTTTGTCATCGTGTGAAGCTGCTCTTCCCTGTATAAATGCTTTCTGAAAAGGAAAGGAAAAGGGCCTGGTTACAGCTGCATTTATTAATCTTGACCCATGTCTCATACTTTTGACCAAGCCATCTCTCCAGAAAAGCTGGATCTACAACTAATGTTCACCTGAAAGTCTCTCTGTGGAAATGCATTCACAGCCAAGCTCATAAAAGCCACACAGTGCTGTCAGAAGCTTTCCTCCCAGTAAAGCGAGGTCTGTGTTCATTTGTGCTGCCAAGCAGACAGTACCATGGGCTGAGGAGGGCAGGAGGAGCACAGGAAGGTTTCTTTACATGTGATATTAACAGAGCAGCTGCTGCATTTTGAAGAAAAGAAGTTTTGTTTGTCGATGAATCAGCAGAAGATGACAATGACCTTGATAATGGGAATGGCCTCTCACTGTGGACATGCAACCCACCCACAATCACCAGTATTATTTGTAGCCTGTAGACATCAGAAGACTGGAAAAATTTGGAGGCTCCTCTTTCTAAATTAGACATCATTAGCAGCTGTCCCCCTCTTTGAGGGACTGATCTAGCAGATACTCTACCAATGATCTACTTGGTCTCTACAGATCTACAGCTTCCTCCTTTCAGTCAAGCTACCTGAAGGATGCGACAGTCCCACCACAGGAAATACACACTACAGACTAGTAAAGAGATCCAGTCTTACTGTCGTAAAATTCTTCTGAGAATTGAGCTTTAAAACTATTAAAATCTAAAAAGTCACAGCAGTAGAAACAATTATGAGAACAGAACTGTGCCTAAAATGTGGCTTTTTAAATGGATCAGGAATCTGTAACCTAAAGTGCTTCCTAACATAGTGGTCTAAGGCTACAAGTAGGGAATGTCAAACATGTCAGGAATCACCACGTTGCTCTCAAGCATAGTCTGTGAGGGGCAGATATGATGGGGTAACATTGCAGAGGGTCTTCTAAGAAAATGTTCCTTGAGTACAGGGGCCTTGGACTGCTGAAATGCACAAAGATACTTAATGATATCAGCAGGATAAAGGTGCCATTTCATCAGAGGGGCAGAGAGAACTTTTTTGCCAAGCTAATATATGAAAAATAATTTCATAATTAAACAAAAAGACATAGGAAATGATGTGAAAGCTGCATATAAAAAGATTCTTATGAAGCTAATTCATAGGAGATGCAAAGATTAAATTTTATTTTAAAAAAACAGGACTTAAGACATTTTAAACTAACACTTTGTGATTATTGCTACTATTTCAACTCTAATACTTCTTACAATATTTCTAATTAAAATATTGCAATATCTGATAGCACCCAAGAGAGGTAAACTGAAATAGACTAGACAGTGTCAGGAAGCAATGTGAAACATGTTTTTCTTTCACCACTTCTGAGCCAACTCCACTTGGATGCAGTTTAAAAAAAAATAATTAAAAAAACCCCACGACTAAATTTAGAACTGAAATTATAAGGGATCCAAAATAACCATTTGGAAGTTAAGGATCTCAGAGGTCTAAATAATAATGAATAGAACATGTCCTTTAAAGTGTGTTGGAGCTGGTTCTCAGCTGGATTACTCCAGTTTTCCACTGATACAATTCCTGTGAAATCAAGTCAACTAAGTTTCACCTGTCTAAAAGGAAAGCAAGTGGTAAATCACAAGCAGGGGTTTTAACCCCAATGTGTCTTCTTAACACTTCAAGCGTAAGAATAAATCATGAGTCTTGAAGCCAAATAAAGGTTATCAATCATTCAGTGATGAGGCATGCAAACAACATTATGGGGCTGGTGTTTATTGGTACTCTTAAAACATGTTTAAAATTAGAAACATGGGCCAAAATATAGTCTCATTCCATGGAACTGCTCCAGATTTACAATAGTGGCGTGTACATATTCACTCCAGGTTTACATCAGGATCATTTAAAGCTTAATCCAAAAGTTACTGAAATCAATGGAAAAACTTTCAGTGGATTCAAGAGGCCTTGGATCAAATCCTACCAGAAGTATTTGGCTCAGTGACATTGCAAGGTTTCATACTCTTTTTTTTTTTTTCCTAATGGTCCTTGTAGAGCAAATCTGTTCAGTCAGGAAATCAAAGCACAATATCATGCCAGTCACAAAATCTCAACCTTTTTTCTCTAAATAAGGCAATATTCTTTCTGTTCCATTACTCTGCCCTAAGAAAATCTGGCATGAAGGAAGGTGATCATTTTGGTTATTCATGACTCACAGTAGAAAGCAGCTTTTCTTTTATCCTCTATCAGTGAGTTATAACAACTTGTAAATCTTGGGGG
>VXBW01002575.1:360672-385053 GCA_013400375.1 Thinocorus orbignyianus
GGGGGGGGTTGCTGAGCAAGACATATTTCACCATGAGAAATGCATCAGTATTGACACATTTAGCACCCATCAAGGCATTATTTTATAGCTCATAATCACGACAGAAAAGGTGCAGAGAAGCCTTTAGATATCAAACATAAAAGCATAAGTAAACAAATAAGGTGTGCTACCTAAGATCTTAGGAACAGAATTCTATCATCACTTCTGCACAACTGCCATAAAAAGCTGAGTAGACATTGCACATGAATAACTGGAGGCAAAGTTTGGCTATAAAATCACTAAAAGTATCTAATTTCAAAATACAAGATCTACCATATCAAAGGAGATCAGTGGATGCTATACGCAGGTGTTCTGCTTCTGCTGGTAATCAGCTCTACTGGATGGTTCAGAGGAAAAGACATTATTGCCTTGGTTTGAGCCCAAACCATGGGAATTATACAGCTATTCAACAAGAATAATTAGAGAAAGTTTTCTGCAAATATTTTGTTAGCTTGCATCTGATGTCTAAGGTGTTACAGTTTTATGTTCCTCTATTTGTCTACTCTTATATAAGTGGGTACTAGCTTACATAAACAACTACCTCTTTTAAATTCTTCTACTAGACTAATAACCTCAGTGTTCTTTTGTAGATTAGTTAGAAATCAATTTGAAACCACATAACAAAACAAAACTTTTCCTAATTTTCAAATCATTGCTTTTATGATTCATCAAATATTTTCTTGTTCTTCTATTCTGAAGGGATAAATGGGGGCCTTGTTTCCCTCTTGTCCACAATTTCATATAATCCTCACTTACAGACTGCACTCAAGACTCTTCCTGAAGAATCAAATTATTTCACCTCTGCTTGACCCAAATGACACACAAACCTCCAAAAATGCTAACTGCAGTTAAAAGTGTAATTTTGGAAAAAGATGCATTCAATTGTCACAGTTTCAGAGTGGTTAGTCCTGCCAAGACACAAGCACTACTAGCTAGCTTTACATTAACATTCCTCAAAATGTCCAAAATAGGGGTCATAGCTGAACTATCATAGCTGAACTGTCATGGCTCCAACATCACCCAAGAGCATGACAATCTCTTCAAGATCATTATGGTCAACTACAGTTTAAAGCCAGCTGAATTGTACAGGAATTCAAAAGAGGCCTACAGCCATTTTTTTGCCTTCTTTTCAGGATCAGTGACAATGAGAAGAGATCTAAGGATTAGGGCTATACTTTGGGATAGGTTTCACAGCTAGCACATTAATTTTAAATCATTAATCTCATTACTCTAGTTCTGAATTCCATAATGTAATCTAGATTCTAATTCTAGAATATCATTTGATTGCCTTCAGTGCCCAGCATCGTAGAAGTAAAAACTGGAAATGCTTACAGTGCTTTCTAATCTATTCTTCTACTAGAGCAGGGCTCGTTCTTAATACACATACTCATCTTCTTTCAAAAGTCTTGTTTTAAATCAGTCATGCACTTGGGCTGATGTTCTCTCTTTTGGGGAATTCTTCTTAAAAAGACACATCTCTATGGTAGGATATCTTCACAGATTTGCAGGAGAGGTTACTTACTGCTGCCATGGAATTGATGCGGTCAATGTAGTAATCTGGCCAGCTGGTAGCGAGTTTATTAGGATCTTCTTGTTCCTGAAACAGAAAGTTAAACAAGTTACACAAAGAGCCTTTATGGAATGAAATGCCACGGTAGAATCACCTGGGATTCTTCACTGCACTGTTCTTTATTGTGGTATCTCCCCCCATATTTTTGTATAATGCACATATATGTTTTTTTATAGCACTTACTACAAACATTTCTGAAAGCTTAATGTTAGCATTATCACCATGTTGTGACATGAAAAGAATCCCCTTCAGATAAGGTGACTGAACACACAATATTAAAGTTTGATCAAGACGCAGTTATCTTTGGCATCTAAGAAGCAAATGTCAGTCCCTTAAACATATTTTGTTTCCAAGTAGAAGGATAGCCCATTTACAGAAAACAGGTTTACATTTTGTAGATTTATATTGTCAGATCTTATAAATTGTTTTGTCTCTCCTACTGGAGAAATGTTGGGATTTACCAACAAAGGTATTTGACATCTGCTATTTTTAAGAAAATAAAAAATAAAAAAAAAATAAAATCAAGTCGAAGAGCCTGAAAAGAAGCTGAAAAGACTGCCTTGAATTGATAAACCAAAAAGTGGTTTAGGTTTAGACTGGACATTAGGAAACATTTCATTACTGAGAGGATGGTCAAACACTGGAACAGGCTTCCTAGAGAGGTGGACAAAGTGTCAAGTCTGTCAGTGTTTTAAGAGGCATTTGAACAATGCCCTTAATAACGTCCTTTAGCTTTCAGTCAGCCCTGAAGTGGTCAGGCAGCTGGACCAGATGATCGCTGTAGGTCTCTTCCAAATGAAATATTCTACTCTATTGTAAAAAGTGAAACACAACCTCAGAGCACCCAAAGGAACAGAACAGCATCCCCTCAATTACAGTAGCAGTGGTATTAATCCTTCTATAATCCAAATTATCCACCTGAAATCATCTTCACTAGACTAAGACCAACCATGCTCAACTTCTATAAAGGAAGACCTAACCCTACTTAAGAACCAATTCTTTTTTGTTCCTTGGCTGCTTAGTGGGAATGAGACTCCATTCTTGTGTGTCTATTTATTTCTAGTAGGTGTAACAGTCACCAACAAAATGAGGATTGGTTTCTAGGTGTCTAATCTTCCATTGTAAACTAAAATAACTTATATTAAGATTCCTAGCATATAATAAAAGATTGAACCACTTGACTCAACCTAAGGATGTCCAAAGGTGTGTGAAATCTGTGTGGATTTCACCAACGTTGTCTGTGTATTTTAATATTAATTAATAATATTAAACATGTAGGTCTACCAGAGTACCTCAGCTACTCCAGAACTAAAATCAAAGTCATGACTCAGACTTGTATCTTTCCTTCCCCTCTCTTTGTTCCACTTGGTCTTTCAACATGTAAACTCAAGGAGTACCTCTGTTCATGATACCCACAAAACAGCCTTGTCTCCACAGAATCATAGAATGGTCAGAGTTGNGGGCTCCAGAGCTGGACACAGTAAAATTCTTGCAAAGAACTGCAGTACAGACACATCCTGGACAGATCACAGCTCTTTATTCAATCTTTGCATCCAACTGAACAATTAAGAAGTGCAGAAGACTTAAACACAGCATTATATAGTAGACTAGTGCTGTATGAAAGTATGAGAGGCTGACAAAGTGGCAAGAGATACCAATTGCATCCGCAGTTGCTGTACACCCACGACCTCATGCTGCAATTAAGAACAAGGTGACCTTTCCCAAATTAAGTGAGATCTGCTGACTTTCCTTACTTCCCCTTCCCAAACCCACTCAGCAGGAACGTGATGGACCCAAACCCATGTCAAATGGCACATTACAGAAATATGCAGCTCCTTCCTAATAGCCAGTTAGAATTGTTATTGGTTCACTGCTTTATGTTACCACTGTTTTGTGAATATATAATGGCAATCATAACCCTGACAACAATTTCACAGTCAGCAGACCTCAGCCTCCTGTGCGAAAGTCAGTAAGTGACCTTGATGATGGAAAAATAAATTAAAACATACCATAGGTAAATTCCATAGATAAATACAGTATTATTTTTATAAGATAATCTTATCATCCCCAAAGAAAACAATAGAGATAGGGAGCCAATCCAGAGGTTTTGAAGTAAGGTCATTCCACAAGGAACGAGGTTGAGACAGCAATCTGAAGTGCTAGGTGTGCCCACATGCCCTTGTGAAATTTTTCTTTGTATAGTATGATAAAAGCCTAAGTGACAGCTGTCATTTTTTTGCAGAGTACAAGTCACAAGAACATTGTCAGGACAGGGCATACATATGTTCACTACACATCTTCTGCCTCCATTCTGAACTCCAAGTAAAGAAACAAACACATGTAAATTAAGGACTGTCTGGATCCATCTTTTATATTCCAAAATAAGCAACAATAATTTTCTCCTTAAAACTCTTGCGGGGGGGTGGTGTGTGCAAATAAAATGCTGGAATGTTGCAACTAACTTTGCTAGATGTCTAGTTTAGGCATGCAGGATGAAGAGCATCAGGACTGACAAATTAAAAAAAAAAAATTAAAAAATCAGAATTCTGAATAATTTCCCATCCAAACACAAGCCATTAGAAATTTCATAATCAGAACCAAGGATAAGAAGACTCTGATTCTGAACTCTGAGTCTGTACATGTTATGTTTTTGTTTTGTTTTTAATTAGAATTGGGAGAAAAAATAGTTTCAGATGAACACAGCAAGCCTAAGATATTTTCCCGAACTAAAGCTTAGGCTGAAGCTGTACTTTGCTGAGGTGAAAAAAGTTCTAGCAGATACTTCACTATGCACTCACCACTTTCCGAAGCTGTTTTAATCCAGAGGCGTATTAAGCAGAAACATCCATCTAATTTCAGTGGTCCTTCACACTCTCTGTTTAGACCAGAATTTTATGGCTGCCAATGTGTGTTTTACTTCACTAAAATAAATGTGATTATGTACTTAAAACCTGGCAATCTATTTCCATTATGAAGCCCCAGAAAGCTACTTGTACTTGGGATGAACATACAGATTTTTATGCAGCTCCATGAAATCATTAGGTACCACAGTGTTATTTATAGCAATCACCTGGGCAATATTTTCAAGAGAGAGACAAATTCACACCTGTAGCATCAAAGCTATTGGAAAAAGCCCTTTTCACTGCTTAAATTATGTGAGTTCTGCCCATGGTAAGAAATTGCTGTACCATGTTTCCTCTCAGAGACAGGAAGGTACATCAAAAGCAGAAAGTATTTCAGGGTGGGGAGAAAAGCAGGGCAACAACAGGGTGCTGGGACTTTTTGAATGTTTCGGTTTTAGTGTCTTCAGTGTTCTGAACCTCAAATAAAACCTCGAGAAAACCTCAAGGCAACTTAATGATAATAGCAAGACCCTTCCCTTGCTCCAGAAGGAAAAAAAGAAAAAAAAAAAAAAAGGCAAACCAAAAATGAGGCCCTAATATACAAAGCCACATAGGTATCAAAAGCTGGAAACAATAACCCATCTGTATAAGGGAAAACATTAGCTGAAGGAATCTATTAAAGCAAAGCCTTCTTTTAGCTCCTTGAATAGTGTAAATATTACATTAAAAAACAGACGTCAGTGTGTGGACTTTATAAGGAGTCATATCATTCTTCACTGGAGTAACAACTATGTAACTGCTGTGAAAACAGGACCTTGATACTATACAAGCCTATGATATAGCCACGGTATTATATAGGCTTTGACACTAATTTGGACAGGCTCCATGCCTGGGTGGAAAGTGGAACTTATGACTTCATCCAAAATAAGACTTAATGGAGTTCTGCAAATATTTGGACCATCTGAACCAATCAAGAGGAAACAAAATAAAACAAAAGTATTGTGCACAAAGCTCAGCTGATCCTTAGAGCCTTTTTGCGAATCCTGGGAGACCTGATCCATTGGGCATGCTACTCTCTAGAGAGCAGAGACCTTTAATGGATGGCATGCCAGTGGGACAAGTGTTTGCAATAAAATGACTGCTTTAACAGACATAATCAAGATTTATAGACCACTGCCTTTGTTGCAAAACTTTCTATAAAGCCATATCAAACACGAGCGTTACAAAGACCACGTGGAAATGCCAGATATTCATGGTTGAGTGGATCATGAAAATGAAAGACCCTATTTATATGGTGGGTGCTTCTTTCAAGATAGTTTTGGTTTTGAAAGAAACAGCAGAGGGAAAGCCTGACCAGTAACTGGCGGCATCGAAGCTCTTTCGTGGCAAGCACTGGGTTTCAGTTTCCAGTGTTGACACATCAGTATTTAACTCTGTACCAAATGGACCCCAGACAATGTTGAACAGTTCTCTAGAGTGTGTCCTGAAAATCTGAGCATATAGAAGTATTAATAAATACATCCACAAAATAAGCAACTTTACAAGGCTTCTGTCCTGCAGATGAGGACCGGGAGATATGTCAAATGTCATACACGGCAGTATGTCAATTAAAACTCATTCAGGAAATCATTGGCAGAGTCAGAAACAGTCACTGATCTGACACTGAATCCAGTAGTCTCTTATTTCCACTATCATTTACACCAGGTTGTTTTTTATGCAATGTAGACAATTCCCAGCTCCTTGGTACTCAGCATCCCTGGGTATCCAACCATTACATGAACTTTGCCACTACCTGCACACACGCCCCTGTGATAAATTACCAGGGCCACTCAGGAAGACTGCTAATATGCAAATTAAAATAACACTTCCTCCTTGAACAGACACATCAAGGAATATACCATATTTTATGAATGCCACACAACAAGCTTGGGTACTATTGGGATGATTTCTATTCATTGGCAACACAACTTCCTTCTCAAATTCCATCTTTTCAGAACTGCAGACAGCTGACATTACTGCTTTGCACCATTCAGAACAGAATGGGAACAAGCCACATACCCAATTGTTGCAAAATGTGGGTTTACAATCTTTCTTGGGCAGGGAACTACGATACCATTCATTGACCTCCTCTCTATGCCAATAAAAACAGTGTGCAAACACAGATGAAGAATATGAAATGAAGCTACCGTAATACAAACTCCTGTTCTAGTTTGTTCACTGTATAGTGTCCGGATGCTGCATGCTCAATTTCATACTTAGGTCACAAGGAATTGCATTTTCTTGCAAAAGCCATATTAAGGTTAGTGTGGTTCCTCTTCTCAAAAGCCTGCACATGTCACTCTAGGACCTCACAGAGGTGAAAGACAGCTTATTTTACCTGGTGTGAATGGTCAGCATCATCACATGCAGTTCAGAAAATATAAATTGTGGAGTTCAAGTCATTACAAGTAACTAATACATTTTAAGAAAAAGTGAAATATGCTATTTCTCATACTGAGTAAGTCCTTGTAGCTATTTGTTTCATATTTCCCATTAAATGGTAATGGAAACTGGGAACCTGATTACAAGTAACTGGGGATTTTTCAGTGTTGTTTTGTTGTTTTTTTAATGCTCGTTCACTGAAAAATTAACTTTTAACATGACTTACATCTGTTGAGATGAAAGCTTTGCTGGATACTGATTCTCTGCTTCTGAATGAAGCCCTCCCCTCCCCAGTTCTTCAGAACAAAAGTTTTGCTGGTAAAATATTCATCTGGGATGTGCAGGATTCAGACTCGTATCTATGTTCTGTTTCAAAGTGCTTCAAAGTGTTTCAAAGCACAGCCCTTGCTCCCCACACAAATATCCTGGCCACTATAAGCAAGGTGGGGTTCTTGTTTGTTTGGAGCATGGAAGATGATTGTCACTTGTGCTGTATTTCCTGTAAGTGCTACTCTTTTCCTTCAGAGACTTTTAAAATAAAGACTCAGCTTATCACATCTGCTATTAATGCTGAATAATACAATCTTGTAACACCTTGCATTCTACACTGTCAAAGGTCCTCAAAGAAATTCACATATTAGGTTTTATAGTTTCTCTTCCAGTGAGATTAGCAGAAACAGGGAAAATGGGATGCAGGCAATTACACAGCTCCCAGTTACACGGGAAATCTGTAGCACAGCCAAGAATCAATCCACACTGAAGTTGTACTGCACTCTCATCCAAATCGCGGTTCTCCTCATTTTCCATGACTGACTTTTCACTCCAAGGAGAAGTTCAGCTTCCAAATAAACATTTACCTGTTCATTAACGCATTGTACATCCTATTGGCTATGTCCCAGTTCAGAGCAGCCAAAGTTGCATAAATAAAAAGCCTTCATTATAAGACACAAAATGTCTTTGATCTGCTGTGGGAGCAAATACTAATTCAGAATTGGAGCTAAAATATATCTTAGTTTTTCAGACAGTTTACGCCTCCAAAAAGCCAACCATGTCTCAAGAGATGCTAGTTTGGAAACAGGACAGACCATAGGACTGAGCCATTCACTACACAGATGTGGTCACTACTCCTTTACTCAGACTCTGCAACTAGCGTTTACACAAATATTCTCAGGGTTTGCAGGAGAGAGATACATCCAAGCCTTTTAAGCACAATTTATCCAGTGAGGAAAACAAATATTACTTCTCTCCCTGGAATTAAGCTATTGATGTGCAGATAATAATCCTTCTGCCACAAAAGCGGTCTACTATATAACTTATTAAAAGGGAATATTATTAATTACCAGCTGGAGCAAGCAACTGAGGAGTTCCAATTGCCTCTCATAAAGGTCAGGTATAGCCATATACGCTTCCAGTTCACTGGATTATGACACATGAATGTTTTACCAAACAGACCACAGGGTTGAGGTTTACTTCTTTTTTTGATATTTTTGCTTCATTTAGCTTTATCTTTGTCTGATGCCAGTAACTTGACAGACCTAACAATGACCTCTGACGCTGGTTACTAACCAGCCTTTCGAAGGAAAACTCGAAGGCTTCATATTATTATTTATATCACAAAATTTCTTATACTGCCAAACTGTGGAACTTACTGCCACAAAATATAATAAAGTCTAAAAGAATGAAAGTTAAAAAGGGATACATCTATGAAGGATGAGGATTCCTTCCTAGAAATATTTTCATATTATTGAGAGAAGCTTCAATGCTGGTGAAATTCCCCAGCCTTTAGAAATTAAAATAGACTGTGAGGTTTTTTTGAAAGATGGTTTGCCGTACCACAGGCTAAAAAACTTTCAAATAAAGTTAAATACATGCTTTGTTTTGAACTGCTGATTTCATCCATCACTTTTTTGGTTTCCCAAGCACTCATAGATAGAGCAACTCTAGAAGTTGTACACTGTATACACATGATATACCATTTCCAACCTAATCCAACACTCAAAACCACTTCAAATTAATTACTTCTAATTGGTATCAGTCTAACGGAGATGAAGGCTGTGCCTTTATTTCTTATCTTCCAGCAAATATGCCAGATCCATCGCATGTACACACAGAGATATATAGCTTTGCACTGAAAATGGACTGGAATGCTACACCTGACAGGTGGAAAGGTTGTTGTGCAGTCTTATGAGCTGAAGACAAGAATTAATTTCTTCTGAAATCTCAGAAGTCTCAACCACTGATTTGAATAAACTATGTATGTGTAGTTTTTAAATCAAGATTAAGTTTTATAATAACCATGTATGGAACAAGACTTACAACAGATTACTGATGGAGAGAATCCCATTTTAAGGAACTCCAAATCATAGCAAGGTTGCACAGTACACTTTCAGTTTTAAGAACCTTTCTTCTGTTTCCTCTTCTGTTGACTCGTCACAATCTCCTCGATACAGACAGATGTATACTTGCTGCTAGCACTGACTGCGTTAGCTTCCTCTTGCCATTTACAGATTGTACAAATATGCTTGTCCTTCCTCAAACATATTTAGCCCTGCTGTAGGATGGGTATTCACCGATCACCAGGCATCAATTTATGGGTATAGTGCAGTGACAAAGAGGACAACTTCTTCCTGTATTTACAGAACTAGTAAAATGTACAGCTGAAGCCACACTGAATTATCAACCGTCAACCCTCAGAACAAAGCTTACTTGGCAAATTGAAGTCTCTCAGTATTATGCACTCTTCCTCCACTGAATGCTTTACTGCTGTCATGGAAGTTGGACTCCTGATGGGTATGTTCTCCTGACTCCATTGCTGCCTAAAGATTTCTGCCTTATTAGCTGAAGTCAATACCCATGTTTAAAACCTCCTACATACTTTACTTTTCACAGGCTCCAAAGCAATTATTTTGCAGTTGATAAGTGTATCATCTAAATAATGAGCTGCTAAATAAGGCTATTCATGAATTCTCTGCACTTCCAGTGAAGAAGTTCTCAGGAAGTTTCCTCAGCCCATTCTGTATATTTCTTTTGGAGGGGAAGGGAAATGTCAGAAGATCCTACTAGTGAGGAGGTCAGTTCATGATTAGATTAGATATTAGGAAGAAAGTCTTTACTATGAGGGTGGTGAGGCACTGGAACAGGTTGCCCAGAGAAGTTGTGGATGCCCCGTCCCTGGAAGTGTTCAAGGCCAGGCTGGATGGGGCTTTGAGCAACCTGCTCTAGTGGGAGGTGTCCCTGCCCATGGTAGGGGGGGTTGGAACTCGATGAGCTAAAGATCCCTTCCAACACAAACCATCCTATGATTCTATGAAAATTTCAGGAAAGGCATTAAAGGACCTATTGATCATATATATATATGTTGAGCATTATCCAGATAAGGTAACAATTCACAGAATTGATAGAAGATACATATCCTTGCACTAAAGAAAAACTGTTAACTCTCACTGACTATCAGGAGAGTTAAATGATATATTGAGAGACCAGGTTCAGTCTACTCAGCAGGTCTTCAGGAGAAGACAAAACATCTCTCATAGACACAGCCTGCTCTTCAGGTGCATGGCTGTGGATTTAGATTGTACTCCTGAACCACAGCTCTGTTCCCACAAACGTGTGGCAAGATTGAAGTCAGGATAAAAGTTCTGCAGTAATTCCTATGGCAGGTGAAGTCAACAATCTGTCACTATTCCAACAAATCCTAAACAGCAGCAGGATATACTCTACTGTTTCATGAACATCTAAGTTCTGCATTGTCCCTACTACTTTTTACTCTGTTACATAAAAGCATTGTGTGTATATTTCCATTCTAGTATTGATCCTGTTTCACTTACAGTCAATACGCTGTGGATACAGAAACGGACCTTTTCCTCACCCGACCATCTTACCTTGTTCCTTTTCCCACATCACTCTTTTCAACTGTATCCCTACCCTGCCAGTATTTACGTCATTTGGACCATCTCCTTACTCACTTCCTTTTCTTCTCCTCCTGGCATTCTTTATGCAATCTGAAAAGCCACAGAAGAGCCCAGCCTGTGTAACTGAACCTCCTGTTTGCCACATGCCTGCACTGATAGTTTATCTTTTTGTCCTCCTCTGTTTATCTGCAGCAAGCAACCACTTACAATCTTTTCTAAATAAAATGAAGTCACCTACCATTTTTGGTAATCACCTAAGCATGCTGCTTGATGATGGGAATGAAATGCCACTAACTGTGCTCAAAGATACACGTAATTAACTAGGACACATGCACCTAGAGCCAGCACAACTACCTAGGACAAGTCCTTGTGGAAGCACACACAGAATTTCCTAATGCCAAACTCTAAAAGGTTTCTCTTCACTGTCCACAACATGTCTATCTACTGCCTGTTTCTCCAGTGACACCGCTGCTTGTTCCAGCTCAATTCTACCCTAGGTCCTTTCCTAAGAGTGATGACAGCTGGACAGTCAAAGCAGTCATGCATTTTCTATTTGTCTTCCCCATTTAACCCCACTCACTATTAAAAATCCCAGTAAATTAGAAGCTGTTGGACAGGTGAACAGAGGGAATAAATACAGACTGAAAGGTCTACAGCTTTTATGTTGCTAAGCTGGTATTTGGGTGTATCATTCAGTGGCTTTGTCTCTCTCTCCTGCCCATAAACTCAGGTTAAACTGTTTCCTTTCTCCCTGCCTTCATTTCTCTCGCCTGTTACCTCTGCAAAACATTTGGGATGCCAGGTGCCTTTCAACAGATGACTGAGTATCATGAAAGACAACATGATTTCCTTCTCGATTCAGGTGTGCACTGAAACTGTCACATCTGAATGTAGTGAAAACTAAACAATTCTCCAGAACAGAAGAATGAAATTTCTTTCTTTCTCTTCATGCTATCACTAGATCCTGGCAACAATTTGGTACTGTGCCTGTTTCTAAACTTTTCACTGAAAAGACAAGGAATTCAGCAAATCTTCCTGCTCAGTATTCACTGGCTTTTGACAGTCTGGTGAGCATTCAGTGAAACACATAGAAGAGTAAGCCCTGGTCTGTACCAAATCTGCTCCTCATGTACCAGAGAAATACACTAGTCATTTAAATATTCTTTGCTCTTGCTTATCCACCTAAGACTAATCTGACTGGTGAGAACTGCATTCTACACAGTATAGATTATTACTGCATACCATCAGCAGGATTGATTCATGCTTGGA
The DNA here is from genome assembly GCA_013400375.1 of Thinocorus orbignyianus. NCBI lineage: Eukaryota > Metazoa > Chordata > Aves > Ciconiiformes > Thinocoridae > Thinocorus > Thinocorus orbignyianus. The sequence goes on from VXBW01002575.1 coordinate 372,726, forward strand.
TTGTGAAGACCCAGAACTTTTGCAAGAGGACAGACAAGGACAGAACATAATCCAGAGGCAGCAACTGAATCACAGAATCAGCATTTACACGTATTTCCTGTACAGCAGAATTGGATTGCTCACCATTATTTTTTTTCTTAAGTACAGCAAATTGCACCATTCTAGTAGGATGCAACAGCTGGATAAATGTTTTCTTTTTTTTTTTTTCTTTTTCTTTTTTTTTTTTTTTAATTCCTTCTTTTTTTTCCATGGTAGGGTCAAATCTGCTCCCACTGAGCTCTCCCAAACTCCCACAGAATGCAAGCCAAATGCAAAATACAGTATTAGGCATGATGATGACAATTTTCCAACCATCACTGTATAAACTCAAGACTATTTTGGGCCTGATTTTTGAGAAGTCTTGAATGCTAACTTCAACCAGAGCACTAGTAGCACATCTGAAAAATGCAGAACTGCAAGATGAACACCCAAATTCTACATAGTCAGAATATCTATTGCGAATACCATGTTCATTTTGTGGCGTTTATGTCTTCAGCACTTTGAACAAAAGAGCTGGGAAGGCATTTTCTAAGCAATAGCTACGCTTTCTTGTTGGTGAGAGAGAGAGGAAGAAACTAAAAATATTCCATCCCGTTCCCATAGAGGGGCAGGGAAGAGAAGACTTTTCAATTACACATAAATATATAATTTCAAGGACCTGACCCAAAATAACCTCTTACACCAAGATAAATAAATGAGTCTGTAATGGTTAGCAATGCAGCATGGAAAATACAAACAAAGTAAAATGAAATATTTGGAAAAACTCCTTATCTCCTCTTATGTCTGCTACGATGTAGTCTTTTTGGTATCGTGATTCCAGTCTGTAATAGTAATGGTATGCCAGCTGAACTGGGCAAGCATTTTTGCTTCCTTGACACCCTTTTACGAGGAGTCTCTAACATCATTAAACCTCCTATATTGTTTCTCAGGGTAACCACTTCAGAGTACTTGCTATAAAATGAAAATATCAAGGGAAAAACCCATGAAGACACAATTACAGGAACTTAATGTTAAACCACACAAAATGGCCAATATTTGTTCTCGGGTACGCTGACCTACATATGGAATAACAGGGTCAACATCAACAAATTTATACTCACGTGAGAGGAGAAAAAAGCCTAAATTCATTGTTTGGAAATATAAAAGAATGAATGTCTTACATAAATCTCATGTTTTATTCTTCCAGCAAGAACACATTCTCTGCATTAAATGACCTAAAAGGAAACGTATATTGTTTTTACAGTATACTAACCATGTTGCTCAAATTTGGAAGCTACTACTTCAGCCCACAACACACATTAACAGGTTCCATTAATCAAACATACTTCTTGCAGTCTTTCACACTGAAAAGACCCAAGTACACCACTAAACAGGAAATGTGTGTGCATTTGCTACATTAGTGAGTCTTGCTGCATCTGTTTGCTTCCCATTATGTCCTGTGCTTGTCATAGGCCAGAGTTTCTGAATTTACTGCTCTAAAGCCCACTTGCATTTCTAAAAAAGTAATTTTTGAAACCATGTGCCTGTCTTCCATACCTAGACTAAAGATACTGGAATGACCCAATGTCAGCATCAAGCTAACAAATCATCCCAAACATCTGAGCATGAAGTCATTCTGTTAACAGAAAAAGGAACAGATGCTGGTGGGAAAAAAGCAAGTTAACTCCACAATTGCTGGCATTTTCCAAACATCCAATTGAAGGAATGCCACGGTTTGCAAAGGGCAACATCCTCCCACTGTGACTTACCAGTGTTATGAGATTTCCACTGAGCCATAGGCTAACAGAAAGCAAGTCTATTTTCAGAGAATTCATTCGAGAAATTCCACATTTCAGACTGTTTCATCAGCAGTCTCCTGAACTAAGGAAGTCATGCAATTACTCAGACCAAAAGCAACCATGGATTCCAAGCACTGAGAGGTAACCAAATAACATCTGCTCAGCCTGTTTCAAGGAGATGGTCTCCTAGCAGTAGCCCAGGAGATAGTAGGATGCCCAACACCTTACTGTTATCCCCTTATCCCCCTCCTTTATAGGGCCACACAGCTGCTTTCCTAGCTTGATCTACGATCAGCTTAGAAAATCGCAAAACAATTTAGGATGAGAGGAGCCTCAGAAAGAAGGGATCTGCTCAAAGCAGAGCTAATTTCAAAATTAGATCAGGTTGTTCAAGTCATTGTCTAGGTTTGAATACGGAGTTAAAATAAAATGTTGACTGAAGAGCTGAACTCCTGCCACAAATTTCTAAAGCACTGGTAGGAAGACAATTTTCTTATGCCCCAAAGACTTCAGATAAAGTCTAATTCTTCAGCTCCAATATGGTTTTGTGAGGGCTTTGCCCTGTGGTCATCAGGTATCCTCATTGTTTAGCCACCAATACACTTGTGCTCCAAGTCTGATGCTGCTTCTTCAGCCTCCTACTGTCTACCAGCTGCTTTTGCTTTTAAGTTATTGCATGTGCTGTGAGGGTAACTCTGTTTTTCAGACTTCCCAGGGGAAGAGAGAGTAGAAGCACCCACCCACACGCCCACCCATACTCCCTCCCTAAACACTTCATGCAAAGCTGGGAGGAAAACTCTCATGAAGTCACATCCAAGCCTCATCAAACTGGGACTCCTTACAAATGACTTCTCAAATACTGCAGCAAATCATCTTGTGTGTTCATGTATGCTGCTCCCAGACACAGCGTGTTGAATAACAACTCTAAAGAAGGGAACTTAAAGGGACACATTAAATGCTCCTTATAGCTATAAATCCATAACAAAACAGTTTAATATTCCAAATCAATAACAGACTCTAAGAGTATTTCAAAGAGGAAAAAACACTGCAAGAAGATAGAATTGAAAACAATACAACTTCAAACCACCCACTTCATTTATTATGAGACAACCACGTGCTTGGCACTCTTCATACAGAAAGGATGAACCCCAAAGGGCTTTCATAGCTCAGATCAGACAATACAAACCCAAAACCCCACACTCAGACAACACAATGGTGCGATCTTCATCTGGTGTATTGTATCACCAAATGAGACCAGATGAAGACCCATTTTCTCTCTTCTTCAGGGAATATCCATCTTCCTCTGAATATCTCCATATATATCTCCTACTTTAAAGTAGGAACCCAAAGAAATTAATATACTCGTACAACAGGAATTGCAGAACTCCTAAATACAGCAGATGTAACGCAGCCTCCTCCTCATCGAGCCTCCATATGGAACCTTAAGTGCAAAGAAAAGACCTCAGGGTTTTGGAAGAAAAGCCCTGCCAGTTCACTCTAGCTGAGAAATAACTGCCTTTCCACCCTAACCAATCTGAAACTACACTTCACAGTGCAAAAGCACAGAGCAGAGCAACTCAAGAACAAATAGTAGGTGCAGGAACTTTCACTCCTTAAAGTCTTCCCCAAAGGTAAGGAGGACTCCAGGTTTTACATTTGCATCCATCTTCTGCTTCATCCCTGGTAGGCTAAGATAATTTTATCAAAAGGTACAAAAGCAGCTTAGATTCCTGCAATATTTATATATATATATATACACACACACATATGTGAATTTATATCATACATATGAATTAATTTTTATATTTGCAGTTTTAACAGGAGGATGACTCCAAGGTATAGGGTGAATTGTACCCTCTAAAAGCTTGAAGTGCAGCTAGGTTTCAAGCAGGTTTTATAGCAGTAATATAGCCTGGTTTTGGAGTGGAAATCCTGCTTACAGCTCTGCAAGCATCTGAAGGCAGGCATGGGTATAGGGGTAGAGGGCAGAAGTATCTTACTCTATATTCAGCTGCGCAATATCAGCTATACTTTTTATAGTGACATTTTGCTGACAATACAAACCTGAATGGAAAAGTTCAGAGAAACTCTCAAAAAAAACCCCACCAACAAACAGCCCCAAAACCCGACATAGACATTGCCTTCATTACTACTAGACAGCCAGCATGGGACCAAAGCAGGAGTTTGTGAAACTGATCTGCAAATGGTACAAAAAGACTGCAGTAAAACCACTAAAAGCTGACGTTTGACTAAGGCCAGGATTCCTCAGGGTATTCTGAAACTTAATGTTGGGCTGGAGGCAGCCCTCAGGTTAGGAAGAGGGAACAGAACACAAGATGATGCAGCGGTATCTGCTGCTTCTTTGTGGGAGAGATCTCTCTAAGGTGCTCTGCACTTGGATTGCAGCTTCACTGGTTTCAGCATTGACCTGCAATCTCAGACCAAAGGACCTGGACTCCTTAGTGATTGTGTAATGCACAAACGTGCCTTCCACTCTGTCCTTCCTGCTCCTTGCAGTGAGCTCTCCTGAGTCTGGCAACTTCACCACAAAAGCTATTCCTACAAGAATACCTTAGAAAACAGATAGATGCAGAAAGGAAACAGAATGAAAATTTTGAAGAAGGAAAGCGAAAAAGAGGAAAAAGAGGGGGAGAAAAAAAAAGAGAGGAAAAAGGGCGGGGGTGGGATGGGGGTGGAGAAGAGAGGAAAAGGAATGTTGTATGCAGCCAAGCTATGTTTACATAGTACAGGGAAAAGGTGTGAGAGGATGGCATGGCCAGAACATTGCCCCAAAGTTCCTAACAGCTACTCTTTCTTTCAGGAAGAGGGAAATATATTTACTTATAAACATAACCATGGTAAGTTCTTTGAAATTATACAACTATTTAGATCAAAGACTTCTAGAACCAAGGAGTTTCCTGACTCCTCTTCACATAGTCAGTTTACTAAATTTTTTTATTCATCAGGTAGATGAAAAAATTAATTGACAAATATTAAAAAAGTAATTTCAGGGGATGGAATCATAAGTAAATTATCTTTTCTGCACATTGGCTGTTATCATGTACGGTTCAGATAAATTTTTCTCAAGAGTGTTTAAAGCCTATTTTGCTATTGTGAAGCAGCCTTTCTCTATATCTGCTTCCCACAATAAAAGAAAATATAATCAATTCAAGTATTATAAGCATGTACTCTTTTTTCAGATGCCATAAATACCTCTTCAGAAAGTTGCAGTGTGCTGATTATTGCTTCACTACTTGAGTTTGCATAATCTCACTTGAGTTGGCAAAGTACAATCAACTTAAAGCAGGTATTGTAAGGTACAACTAAAATCAGAAGAGTACAAAATAACCCCAAAATATCTAGGAGAGGTCAACATAGTTATTAGGATTAAGCTTTTTTGTCAGTTTGGTTTGGTTTTTTTGAGAGAAGCTGATACGGCTAGTCCAGTTTGACTATAATTTGGAAGATGTGCTACCAAATTTTTCCTCAGAGAAACACAGAAGTTAAAAAACTCCTGACTTGTTTAACTCTGCAAAACGTGTGTGCTTCCTACTAAAATGTGCTCAACTGAAGGCTTACAAATTAGTCTCTGGAGGCAGGAAAGGCCATAAAAAGAAAACAATTTGACTTGCTTTCCAACAGTAATAAGCCTAAGAACTTTTAGGATTGTACAGAAGGCAACAAGCTATTGCCCACACAGAGGCCTCATTCTTAGAAACAAAGATTGCATCCAAAGCAATGCGTGCCAAAACAGTACAACACCTGCATTTTATACCCTTTTTGAGATCCATATATGAACTCATTTACACATGAAATAATTGAGCTGACAACTTTTTCTTTTCCTATCATTATTTGTTCAATATTTAATGAGATTATGTACTTTAGTACTAGCCCCTGGTAAAACTGCACTGAATAACAGTGGTTTTATAAACCTCAACATCAGAAATTTACAAATAAATACATCTGAAACCATGCTCTAGTGCTTGATCTAATTCCTGCAAAGAATATAACTAGTAGGAAATCTAGACATAATTGTACAGGAAGCAATTAGAATTACAGAAGTGGACTATATATTTTATGTAAATCTGAATTTCAGCTGCTGGTGAGACACAAAGATTATCCTAAACAAAACCAGAGTAAAGTACCCAAACTGGGGGAGGTTATCATTGTATTCATTCTGTCCACATATAGCTTTAGTTATAACTCAGTATGGTATCAGGGGAAGTTCATACTACAGAGAACGAAACAATCTAAATCCAATGTTTCAGGAGAGGGTCAGAGTACCACCAATGGTGACTGATTAATGATTCTTCAGATACAAATTAAGACAACTGCATCTCTCATTGTCCATTCTGTACTCATTAATGGCAAGGCAGAGGACAGTTGAGATTGAGAACACATTAACATTTCCCAGTATAGTATAGCAACCTTAATTCCTTACAAATAGCTGCTCCACAAATGAGAGTTAAGCATTCACTACAGCTTCTAGCTGAAGCTACTGCTTTAGATCAAATCATCAGTGATTTGGTTTTAGTACTTATGGTTTCAGATATGAACCTAGAATGGCCCAAAATGACCAATGCAAGCATGCCTGTATTATACTTTGTAAATGCTCCTCCATAGATATGACCCACAATCGTGAAATTTCAATCCAGAACTGAACTTCCTTTGAGTACTGTGGAACCTTGACTGGTAAACTGTGCTCCTGGCATAGAACTTCAAATACACAGACATACATGTCTTCCCCCATATGTTCAGGAATGTTTGGTATAAGAAACAGGTGGAATGAGTTTTTTGATATAATAATGACTTTCTGCTACCACATTGGAAACAAGTACCATAGAAAGATTATATCCAAAGTCTAACTGCCAAAATAAACGGACAGTGAGCCTACAATAATGACTGATCTTCATTTTGGCAAGTGACATTTGTTTACTTAAGACAGTCCACTAATCTCACCACCTTTGGAGCAAATGAGGAAGCTCTGACCTTCCGTTACTTTTAGACTAGAAAGGGCATCCAAGATTAATGATTGTGAGCAGTTGTCTCAATCTGCACTTCTTGACCTTCTAGTTCATAGTGTTTTCACTCGCCACATTACAAAACATAGAGCCCTCATTTCCCAGGAAATTTAAAGAACCCAAAATACATAAAACAGGCTCTCTGGGAGCTTGACCTGGATGGCTGAAAGCATTCTGCCAAGTGAGGAATTGGGTCCTATGTGGCTAAAATTAGATTACAAATTCTTCAGGGAAAAGATTGCTTTCCTCTAAAGGGAAGCCTACAACAAGCTTCTCTGTCACTGTAAATCAATGATGATAGGTGGATTAGGTAGTAGTCTAGAGAGAGAGATGTCATCACCAATCATCTGACTGCCTGTGAGAGGAACAATGAATAACACTGGACAGTTTAGGTTTCAAGTAATTGTAAGTATCTACAATGTAATAAATAGACATCTGGCAACAGTATCCTGTTCCAGTTAGTACATCATTTTGGATATCTGGAGTACAGCTAACTGAGGTTGCACTATATAAATGCACAATAAAGATTTTTCAGTTTGCAACTTCTTTAATTCTGGAGGTCTTTGAGATTCTTATAGCAAATCCACTGCTTTAACAACAACAAAAAATAAAAAGAAGAACCAAACACAAAGAAAGTGTTATGTAGTGAATCCAACCAACATATTAAATACATTAAAGCCTGATTCTTCCTGCCAAGGCAGACTGATCCAGGAGGTGGAATGTGTGGTTCTACAAGACAGCTACAAATAGATCCTCTCCCCCTAGAGCTGAAAAAGCCAGCTGAGTCGGCCAGCAAAAATGTAAAGCAGACATTAATCACAGCAGCCTGCACCTTCCCTCTACTTGCAAGCTCTGTGTACCAGCAGGAAGAAGAATGGAGGGAGCACCACAGACAAATGAGCCTAGACTACTCTTACGCACTTCCTGAATTATTGGTAGCTCACAGGCACTGTAACTAATTTGTTGCTATTAACTTCCCTGTGTGACGCACTTCAGCCAAAAGCAACACACATGCAAAGCACCCATCTGATCGGTTTGACTGAGCTTTTCCTTCGTAGTAAGAAAGCTAAATTCCCCACCGCCTTTCCCCCAAGGAAGGGAGCCCTCAGCACAGGAAGGACATGGATCTGTTGGAGCAGGTCGACAGGGGAGCCACGAGGATGATCAGAGGGCTGGAGCACCTCTACTATGAAGACAGGCTGAGAGAGTTGGAGCTGCTCAGCTGGGAGAAGGCTCTGGGGAGACCTTATAGCGGCCCTTCAGTACCTGGAGGGAGCTACAGGAGAGCTCGAAAGGGACTGTTTGCGAGAATATGTAGCGATAGGAGGAGGGACAATGATTTTAAACTGGAGTAGGGTAGCTTTAGATGAGACATTAAGAAGTTCTTTACAATGAGGGTGGTGAGACACTGGAACAGGTTGTGCAGAGAGATGGTGGAGGCCCCACCTCCAGAGTCATTCAAGGTCAGGCTTGAAAAGGCTCTGGGCAATCTGATCTAGTTAAAGATGTCCCTGCTTACTGCAAGGAGGCTGGACTAGATTAACCTTTAAAGGTCCCTTCCAACTCAACCCACTCCATGATTCTACAAAAGAAAGGCAGCAAATGCAACTTTAGAAGGACCATCACTATCATCAGGGGTTCAATCTGCCATCTTCAGTACTGAAATCTAAACCTCCTCTTTCAGCTTCAGTTATGTGGACATTATATAAAGACTGGTGCTCTCATAGCATGACTTGCACATTTGGGAAATAAAACTAACCAACAACCTCACCACATCATTTTCACCTAACATCTTTTGTTAACAAATACATGCTGTTAGGGTTATCTTTGTTTCTGACTATTTACTTCCTAGAGCAGCAAAACTTTTCTACACCACTACTCCTTCACAAATTCCTGTTTTACAAGTTTCACAACGGTGACACAACTTATGAATTCACTTGTCCATCATTCTGTCAGTGATAAAACATCCAATGTGATAAATCAGCCTCTGATTTAGTGCCCCTCTTGCTGGATTGTCAGAAATTTGAAGACCTTGAACACAGAATTGATAGGAGCTGTTCTTCTTCACTTTCTACTGCAATATGGAACAATTCCTACAAACTCTGGAAGACGTTGGACTACCAGGTTTTAAGACACCTCTATTATTATGTACTTCACAAATATTTGAAGACATTCTGAAAGATTTTAGTAAAACATTTTCCATTTTAAGCAACTTATAAAAAGCTTTTAAAAATTCCTTAAAATATTTCCATGATAGCTCTTCTTCCAGCTCAAAAATTTAAAAAAACCCACAACAAAAACAAACCCAAAACCAAACATGTAAAGGATTCAAAATGGGACAATGTATGATTTAAACTTGTGAACATTCTCTGCAGAAGTCACACATGCATGCACTAGTTATATGAAAGTTGTGCCATATTCATGCTGACAAAAAATCTTTACCTTACTTAACCACATTCTCAAATAAACAGCAGATAGACACAGAGTTCAAATCTAGCTGTATATGAGTAATTATGTACATGCACACAGAATGTATTGGTGAGTTACTTCAATCAAGACAACAGCTGTACCTTCTTTTTGCTGCAGTAAATCTGCCATTTCTTCTCTGGAGGGAGTGCAAACATAGCCTCTCTGTTCTTGTCTGTGAGATCCAATTCATCCTAGAGATTGTGAAAAAGAGCAACAGAAAAAAAATCAGTCCACAGCTACATTGGTAACTTATGATAGGTTGAGAGAAATCTGGACCAGGTATGTCAAGTATCCTTCAATCAAAAGACAGAGAACTTAGTGGCTCCCAAAGACTATTGGTTCCATAATTTTTACCTTGCCTACTGCAAGTTCTCCTTACCAGAGCAAACCTATGAGGATAGGTAGCCTGAACAACACTCATGTCAAACTTCCATTAGTAATGATTACTTAAGGATGGGAAAGATCATGTGAAAGGCATGAGGTGGAAAAACTCAAAGCACTGGATTATTTGACACAGACACTCCTTAGGACTCTTAGAGAAAGACTAAAACTTCAATACAGCTTTTTCCTGGCCTGCAGTACCAGCTTGGTCTCCCATGGAAGAAGAACAGAGAAATTACTATGTCTTTTAAACAAAGATCATGAGAGAGTTGTCTACGGGTAGTAATGTCAACAGCAACCTACAGGTTGAACTGTTTGTCCTCTGAACCACACAGTCTCCAGCAAAAGACAACCAGCCCTTTAGACAAAGGACATATCTCCCCACAGCATCACATCAGGCTGAACAGACCAGCAAATTTAGTCTCTCTTAAGAAAACTGAGTTTGGTGGAACACACCTTTTTAGAGCCTAGTCAAGCTTACATTTGTAAAATGAAGGATAATTCAGGGGTCAGTACTGGGACCAGTGTTGTTCAAGACCTTTGTTGGAGACGTGGACAGTGTGATAGAGCACACCACCAAGAAGTTTGCTGACAACACCAAGCTGTGTGCATGGCTGACACACTGGAGGTCAGGGTACTACCTGGAGGGACCTGGACAGGCTCAAGAGGTGGGCCTATGCAAACCTCATGAAGTTCAACCAAGCCAAGTGCAAGGCCCTGCACCTGGGATATAGCAGTGCCAGGTATAAATACAGGTTGGATGGAGAACGGCTGGAGGGCAGCCCTGAGGAGAAGGACTTGGGAGTACCCATGGATAAGAAGCTCAACACGAGCTGGCAATGTGTGCTGGCAGCCCAGAAAGCCAGCTGCATCAAAAGAAGCATGGCCAGCAGGTTCAGGGAAGTGATACTTCCCCTCTACTGTGCTCTCATCAGACTCCATCAGTCTCACAGTACGGAGTACTCCACAGTACTGCATACTGTGTCCAGCTCTGGAGCCCTCAACGCAGGAAGGGCATGGACCTGTTGGAACAGGTCCAGAGGAAGGCCAAGAAGGTGATCAGAGGGCTGAAGCACCTCTCCTGTGAAGACAGGCTAAGAGACTTGGGGTTGTTCAGCCTGGAGAAGAGAAGGCTCCACAAAAACCTCATAGCAGCCTTCCAGTATCTGAAGGAGGCCTACAGGAGAGCTGGAGAGGGACTCTTTGATAGGAGTGTAGTGACAGGCCAAGGGGCAATGGCTTTAAACTGAAAGAAGGGAGATTTAGATTAGATACTAGAAAGAAATTCCTTACTGTGAGGGTGGTGAGGCACTGGAGCAGGTTGCCCAGAGAAACTGTGGATGCTCCATCCCTGGCACTGTTCAAGACTAGGCTTTGGGCAACCAGATCTGGTTGGAGGTGTCCCTGCCCATGGCAAGGGGCTTGGAACTTGATGATCTTTAAGGTCCCTTCCAACTCTAACTGTTCTATGATTCTATGAATGCTGTGATCTGGAGCTGACTCACAGCTCTGTCACAAATTCTCTCTGGATACACCACTGAACTGGTTTAGTTTCTGTTCTGTAAAACGTGGACAAGAATAGACTCCCTTCCTATACAATATGTCTCTAAAATCATCGAAGAAGAGGCTGCTACTTACTCCATGTTTATTCAGTGCTGACCAAAACAGGTCTCCAATCACAGCTGCCAGTTTCAGGTGCTAATGGGAATTAAATAAGAATGGTCTTCATAGCAAGCAGCCTGCATGAGCAGGGACAGCCGAAGATGTCTAAATGAGAGTTTCAGCAATATAAATACAAACTTCCAAAAACATTTCAGTGAATCAGTTTTGGCAGAGTTTTCTTTTTCCTATATATTTGCAAGTGTTTGGTGAAGGAAGTGTCCAGGGGTCCAATATCAAAATGACATTGCAGTGCTAAGAACGCTGCACATGCAGATTCTGGCACCCACACTAACCTAGCCCAAGCAGAGACAATACCTCTTTAACTCAGCCCAACAATGGCTCATTTGGAAAGTGTTCAGGGCTGGGAAACTTGTGAAAACAGTGAACTAAATTGCACACTGAGCCTGGTAGCGGCTGCTGACAGATTTAAAAGCCCACAGAGATTTCAGCTGCAAAAAGGTACAAAAGAAATGCAAACAGTAACACGGCGAGGTCAGTGCCAGCAGCCTAAGGTAGAAGAAGCTGGAGGGTTTTTTTTAAACAAGGAAAATTTTAAAGGCAAAAAACCTCCTCAAAAAATTTTAGCTGTGCAAAGAGTGCAAACCATGTGGAAATGTTTAGGGTGAGTTTCCAAACAAGGGGGCAGCCAAGCAAGGCAAGGAGTTTTATCCTTGCTACACACAATTAGGAAAGCTCAGGCCAGGATCACATTCTTGGGGGGAGAGGGAGAGTGGAACTACATGTCAGGTCTTAAGACAAGCGAAGGAATGCTGTTGGAGGTCAAGCATGTGGGAGGGAAAGGAGGGGCAGACAGGCAAGCAAAAATGCCAGGTTTGGAAGAACCACCAAACAGGCCAGAATGCACATCTGAAATGAGCTGGCTGGGTTCAGCTAAATTCTTCAAAAAATTATGATTGTTTTATTGAAATGCTTAATGATCTTAGCTGCTTTTTTTTGTTGTTTTTTTTTTTTGTTTTC
>VXBW01002575.1:385058-464425 GCA_013400375.1 Thinocorus orbignyianus
CTTTCTTTTAATATAGAACAACTAAACTGGTTTTCTAATCCATTCTGTTTTTCTGGAGTCTGGTAGCAGATCAGAGAAGCAGCAAAAGCTCTTCCCAGAAGCTGTGCACAAACCTGAATGATGATCTTAAGCCATATAGTTCAAGACAACCATTTCATCAAATGAATGCTTTCTTTCACTAAAACTCCCCGGAGGGCAGGATGCTGACACTTCGCAGCTTCTAGACACTGCCTTGGACACCTGCAGTACCAGGGACATAAAGAGCACTCTTTAATGAGGCAATAAGAATATGCAACTTCCTGTCATGTAATTTTGCATTTCTTTCAGAACAGAAGCCTAGAAAGGTAGTTTGAAAGGATGGAAGATCCAGCAGGAGCAACGTGCATCCACACCCTACTTTATTGTGACTCAGGAGGGTAGATTAAACCAGAACATCAGAAGTCATCACATTAGCTCAAGTAACATAATATCAAGGAAACTGCTTAGGGTTCCAGGCATAAGGTGATCACCAGAGGCAAACACTAACACAACAGACTACAGAGGAGCACATGGAGGATGGATTACCCTTCCTTTTGAAACAGCTATTGTTTGTCTTCATTAGGAGGCAAAATGCTGGATTTGAACCCCTAGGTCAGATGGGCAGGTAGCAAACAAAATATTAATGCAGGGAAAGAGACGCCTTCTCCAGGATGCAAAGCAGCAGCCAAGCTCTTCAACATCCTATCCTGAAGTTAGTCTTCCGCAAGTGTGCTCCTTCACTGAGAGGAAGAAAGGAGTGGGAAGAACCAGAGGCCTATGTACTCCCGCTACCTACGCCATTAATCAAATCCCACTCTATAAAGAATCAAGACATCCCTGCAAAATACAAGAGATACAAACCCTTCTTTTGGAACCCTCCAAATCATATTTCCTCTCCCATCCCAATCTCCTTTCTATAGGAGATCAGAAGATCACCATGACTGCACAGGAAATCCCTGGATCTAGCTAAGAAAGAAGATCCTGGATCAGGCAGACTGTTTTCCTATTCTGACTCAGGATCCTAGCAGATGGTGCATAAGGAAATTTGCTGCCTTGGAGGGAAACAGGAGGAACAACAGAAAGAATAAATTTCAGAAGGGTAATTTGGTTCATGAATAGGTCATTCTGACCCAACGACAGAGGTAGATGTGTCAGTGTGTAGAACTGTTCAGATCCTAGAGTTAGCTCAGTGACAGCAACCAGCTATTGAAGGAGAAAGGAATTGCAAAGGTTGGCAGGAAAGGGGAAGAAATACAAACTCTGAGTCAGTTATCAAGACTGGGGATGGATCCAGGCTAAGGAAGTTGACATGACTGAATGCTCAGGGAGCAACTGTAGAAGGCAAGAAAAAATGGTCGGACAGAACAAAGCAGGGAAACCGCTCTCCTCAATCACCTGATCCAGTTTCCCAACAGAAATGTAATAACTCTTTTGCTGTGCCTTGGATGGGCGGCTCAGTTCCAGCAATTCATGCCAGCATGACCCTGCACAACAGAGATCAGCCTCCTGGCTCTTAAAAATACATGAAGTTACAAGTGTTCTCATCAAACACAGATTAAAAAGACATTTGCCAGGCTGGCCTGAGGGTGATGTAAAGTATCTCCAGTTAATATTCCTTACATTTCTCTCCTTTACCTTTTTCCTATTTTATTTTATTTACTGAGAGAAGGATAAATTCAGTTAATTTCACTTTCATGGGGGCATTTTTTTCCCTTTTTTAATTTATACAGATTGAATTTCAATGATAAAACATTTTAAATGTACTGGAGTTGGATTTGAGGTTCAAATATTTCCAGTCCAGTTCTCAGACCAAAAGGGAAGATGGCCTCCGTTCAAAATGGCTACAACCCAAGGAAACAAGAGACAAAGAGAAAGAAAAGGAACAAGAAGTAGAAATGGGTAGGAACCATAAAACCAGCATTTTGTGAGATTTAAAACCACATTATGTCCCTTACTTTTGGGAACATTCATTAAAGTGTGAAAGCTGGATTTGATGCAGGGTAGCCATCAGCTCAATGATAATGGTATCACTCAAAGCCCTGGAAAAGCTGAGCAGAAAATAATTTCTCACATAGACAGAGCAGCATTTTTCTTAGTGATCTGAAATTAAATTTATAGTGAAAAAGTAATATTTTGGGAATACAGAAGAATGGTTCACTTGGAGAGACAATCACTAAAGGAGAACCTTTAACACCTACCAACATCCCTGCCTCTCTACAGGAGAATCATTAATGCCTACCAACATCTCTGTACTGAAACATGTATTGCACCTCAACCATCCAGTCATCTGTGGAAAGGTTATCACAGGATAGCTACTCCTTCACCAGGCTACTTCACACGGCCTTGCAATAAGGCTTATAGAGTCCATAGGAATTTTGGAATTTAAATGGGGAAAACCTGAAATGGTTTGAAAGGCAAACTTAATAAGATATGCAAGGACTCAATGAGACTTCTCATTTTCAACATATCAATTCTGAAGCCACAGCAAGGGTAGGATGGAAACGTCAAGATAATAAGCAACACAGAGCATCAGGGCTTCAGGGCTCCAGCACCTCTTGGCTTCAGATCAGAATACTGGAGACCAAGAGCCCCAGACTTGGCTCTCCAAGGATATTTGGACATTCACAGGAGATTTCCTCAGTTACAGCTTCTCATTCTACTTGTCCCAGTTCCACTGGCTATCGGACTTCCAGGTTACCAGACAGCTTGCCACTGACTTAAAGTTAGACAGTTGCTTCATTTTGTAAAAGATAAAAACCAGAAACTCCAACCAACCTTCAAAAGCTGGGGTTGTTTTTGACGGGTTTGGTTCTGTTGTTAGTCTTTTGGAGTATTTTTGTCTTCATAAAAGTTTAATGAATCATGCATAACATTTCTAGCATGATGAACCAAAAAATTTTGACATTATGTTTTGTTTACTACAGGCAATAACTTGATTAATATGGGCATAACACATATTTTGCCAGGAGGGAGAGGAGATTTTGCTTATTTTCTTATGTATAGTTGGATGTCTGTCTTGTTTCATCAATTTCTTGTGATTTCAGCTACAGACACTTGAACGACACTTTTAATTTTTGTCTGTAGGTAGCAATCTCTCTTATGGTGCCTTTGAAAGCACATCCTTTCCACGAGCATCTACCCCAGGCCTGTGTTTCACATTGAATGGTGAGAGGGCTTCCTACAACTGAGAGAAGTTAATGACATCTAAAAGCATATTCTCATTTTTTGTATGTTTATTTTTGCCTACAGACATATTCAGGCAACTATTAAAGAATTATTAAAGAATGAAATCTTTTCACCATCCCCAGAGGGAACAGCTTTGGCATGAAATCAATCCTTATTTTACACCACAGAATCCAACAAAAAGGCATAATACATTGGCAAGTAGGCTTCATCATTTTTGCTGTTCAGAGATGTGTATATTGGTTTTCTGATTACAGCTGTATTGCACTGCTTAGATCTTCAGCAGCAGATGGGTACTCAAGCAAAAGGACAGCCAGGTCTCAGCATCAACAGGCACCATAGGAACAAAATCTTCAGATGGTACAAACTGGCAAAGCTCTCCAGAAAGGCTAAACTTTACTCTCTCTTGTTAAATTCAAAATGTAAACTTAAGAACTTCTAGAAAAAGCAAGACCAGCAGCTATCTACCTGGCCTGTGACCAGCACCAAAATCTTCAGAGGGCTGAGCAAAAGCTCTGCAAGTACAAAGCCATAGAACAAACTCTGTAGATGGTTAAACACTTCCCAACTTTCTGCCTCAAAAACCTGGCTGATTCTGCAAGGCAGGTGAGTTAATGTCCCTTTCAAGTTGGGGATAGGGTTGATATTTGCAAACAGTTTTTTGCACAGCTGCAAAATTTTCCTTTTGCTCAATCACAGCAGCATTATCTTTAATAGTTCTTTGTGAGTCACCCAACAGGGAATGAAATTGAGAAAATAGGAAGTATATGAGAATGCCTTTACTTTAGAAAACCATCATGATTTAAAGACTTTTTATTTGAATAATTTACTTGCATACTCACCTCAAAAATTTAGGTTCCAAGCGTATGTTCATTTTATACATTACAACCTTGTATTATATGAATTTTAGTTGAATACACTGCTCCTATATTGCTTCCTGTTCACAAACCCATTCTTCTTCCCTTTCTCTTCCACACACTTAACCTTTTTTTCTCCCCTCTCTAATCTTTTTCTTATTCCCCTTGACCCTTTTTCCATCATGCATAAATGTACTCTTCATTATCCACCTCATCAATCCTTCTCTCTCAGTCTCTCAACAGCATCAAACCCACCCAAGCTACAGAATGAAGTATAATCCACTGTTGCCAGTATAATAAATTCCCTGTACAGTATGATACCTGTTGCCTCAGGTTCCTCAAGGTCATTTATAGATGTCTGTCACTATGTGCCCAAAAGGGCCATACTCCAGTTCCACTGATGCTCCCAAGTGGCATAGCACAGCTGACAGCCTTATGCCCTGGATGAATTTATTTAAATCTTGTACAAAGTAAACAGTGATTATGACACACCACGGGATCCAATCCAGCATCCAGGCCCCAGAGAAGGTTCACATTCACATGCAACCACTCTGAGGGAATAGTTGATGGTGGGTAAATCAATGCTGAAGTACAACTCAAGCTGATATGAGGTAAATGGCACTGAATTCTCTGGGACTATAGAGGAAGAGGAAGCAGTGGAAAGAGATCAGGGGAAAGGTTGTCAGCAGCCTGCTACAAGTTTTGCAATAGAGAATCCAATCCAGCATAACTATTACAGCTTTAACAAGTGAACTGAGTAGGACGACATTGCGAACACGTGACATATTGCTTGAAAGCTACACTCTAACAACAGTCCCACGAACCTTTATTTTCCAGTTCATGCTGCCTGGGCCAGGTTCTGTTGGCAAATAACAAACAGGTTAGTCTCATGGCTCACATTCGAGCTATGCCTCTGCCCAACAGGGAGGGATGTTGGGAAGAAGCAGAGACACTCTCGTCACAGGTCCAGAGTCAGCTGTCTAAAAAAGCTGCTTCAGAGATAACAACAGTGAGTGAATAAAAAAAAATAAAAAAAAAATAATAATAAAAAAAATCAATCTTCTTCAGATCTCAGCCACTTTGCAAAGAACTTACAAATGCTTCAAGTGGAAGAGAGAAACCTTCCCTATTTAATCACTATGTCCACCTCCAGGGGACAGTATAGGATTGCTCCCATTGCTTTGTTCAATCCTGCTCACCAGGCTGACATGTAAGAGGCAGCCTGCTGGAAGAGTGCGCATTTCCAATACTGAGGAGGTCGATAAGGCATTCTGAAAGACTGCCTGTCCGAACTGTCAATGAATTAGGTTCATTTGACTGCACAAACTGCCAATACTCATGTGCAAATTGAGCAATGAGCAGCACAAGAAAAGAATTGCTTAGCAAAGGTCCCTAAAAAAGAAAAACATTTCACGGGCTTTACCTAATATGCAACTGCAAGCCCTGGACTGTGATGGAGGCAGGCATCCGAGAAGAGTGAAACAGAACCCCCTTCTCTAGGTAACAACAAGTTCCCACCTCTACCTTCTCATGGCTGTGCCTGGCACAACTCCATGGCTGTATCCCAGCAGAACTTGATGTCAGATGTGCTTTCAGCAGGCAACAGCACTATCCCACACACAGCTAGCACATCTCCAGATGCAGCAAATTGGTTAAAAGTTCTTACTTGGGCACCTGATATATTTCCCAAGTCCATCAAAAATCCACATAGAAAAAGAAAAATAACTACTTTCCTCCCCTCAAACTCTTCCATTTCATCCTAACCCTTGGAATTAAAAGCAGCTTTTGTAAAGCACACAGAAACAACATACGATTATGAGGCTGGGAATTACCATTTCGATCAGTTTCCCAATCGATAAGAATTAGGCAGATCAGTGCAAAACTTCATTGGGTTTCCATGCACTTGCATGCACCTAGTATGTGTCTGTGCAGGTACATACGGCCACTTGCACCTTACATACCCAAGAACTATATACATAATCACATAATCACATAACATCTGCCCATACCTACAATGTTTTATTGTTAAATTCATGCATGATGAAACAACTGTGCACACAAGAGTTGCTCACACAGCCCTGCTGGCACAGGAAGCAATGTTTACATTTCAGCTACTCCCATAGATCTGACTGCAAAGCAGCAAAGTGGACAAACAAAAGGCTGTGATTCCCATTATACTATGTTTCCTTCTTGCCTTTTCAAAAAGTTTTGGCTTTAAAATGCCTTCAGTACTAAGGGCCCAAATCTCTTGATTCTCAGTCATAACAGTACAAGACAGAAAGCACCTGATATTTATATACTAGAAGATGTGTTTCTCTTCTACTCTTCCAACACAGAAGTTACTCATTCTTAAGGTTCAAGAGCGGAGTATGAATTTAATCCATCAAGGGCAATGCTTTTTGGCAGAGAAATTTATCTCACAAAGTCAATCGACATCCCTCCCTCTCACCCCCAAACATCGCCCACACACACACACTTCCTTTTTTCTTCCTTAATCATTGGTTAATTGCTTTTTTGCTTCCTGGAGAAGCTTCTTGTATCTTTCCTACCGCTCAAAGCTCTCTGTGACTTGACAGCACAAGTACGTATAACCAGCAAGGCCTATTGTGGCAGTTCCCTTTCACAGGCCACTAGAAGTAGCATCTGCTGTTCCTTTTTCTGCCCTTCACAGGCAAACCACCTGCATAAGACAACAATCTACTGGGCCACATAGAAAGAGAAAGAATGAAGAAAACCAGTACCTGCTTATGCAACAATACAAACAGATGTTGAGAGAGAGAGATCATAACTTAGACATGCATTCTCATATGCAAAGTTACAATATTGGCAGAGCAAGAGGTACGCTCCATGGATATGGGTGGGTACAGGAGGACAATAATGCAAACAGCTGACCATCATCAATGTTTTTTCTGTTAAGGTGGGCTGCATGTCCATGTCAGTGATTTGGAATGAGCCCAATAAGAGGGATGGGGATGAAAACTGAATAGTCAGGCTTGTGTCTAATCTAAATCCCTGCTGCTGCAATTTAAGCCTATTACTTCCGGCCCTATCAACGACAGACATAGTGAGCAGATTTTTTCCTTCCTCTTGAAAACAGTTTTCAAGCCTATTAAAGGCTGTTGTAATGTCCCTCCGCAGTCCTCTTTCTTGAGGCTAAACAAGTCCAGCTCTTTCAGTCTTTCTTAAAGGTCACATCCTCTGGACCTCTCATTCCTCTTCTAATTGACTTCCGGGCTCTCCCTGATCAAAGTACATCTTTCTAGGAGTGAACTGTTCAAAAGCAAGGACAGTGTTTCTGTTGAGACCTTACCAATGCGGAGTGTAAAGATTACTTCATGCATATTGCAGACTGCATTCCTGGTTACATATTTCATTAAGACAATGACTGCTTTTTTTGTTTTGTTTTTAATATAAAACCTCAAAACCTGCATGATTTATGTTCACTCATGATCCACTATAATCCCTAGTTTCTTCTCTGTACCCACCTCGCTGCTTACCATTCTGCATTACCAGACTTGGCCCTAAAAGGAGCATGTTTCAACTGTCCCCACTGAATCCCGCCCTTTTCCACACAATTTCTCCATCTTCTTTTAAGCTTATCTTTTAACATATCCATAGTGTTCACAGTCCAGTGACACCCGAAAAGTTAATAGATATGCTGTGTATTCCCCTATCTAGTCAATTAACAGAAAAGACCAAACATAACTGAGGCCATTAAACCTCTGCTTGACACATCTGCTGCGACAGGTTGTGAGTCCTCTAGGGTAAGTTCCACATTTACCTCCACATTCTGATTATACACAGTATATCAAATAGCACTCTCAAACAGAGCTTCTAGTATCACCAAATATAACACTAAATAACAATAAAATCTGCTGTTTCAGCACAGTGCCCATTCATACACACCCCCATTTCCTTTCCTTCTCCTCCCCTCATTTCCCTCACCCTTCCCCCTCCCCGTGCCAGGGTTTGTTTTTCATGCCAAGGTCCTTTAGATGAGACCCTGTATGGGAAGGTAGGTGTGGGAAAGGTTATTAGGAAACTGTCATCTAAACTGCTACCTTTCCGGCTTCCCCACCCTCTCCCTTCCTACAAAGTCTCCTCTGTTCTGTTTTAATACTAATGAGTTCAGAGGAGGTTTCTAGGCTGGAGCAATTTACAGCTTGGACTGTGCCAAAGCACACAGGCACACACCTCTCTGATCACTTCCTGCCCAAACACAGTCCTGCTGGCTCAACCCTCAAAATGCGGACTGGGAATTGCTGCAGCAAGCCCTGTGCCAAAGGCAGGCTGAATTTCCAGGGGCGTCAGTGCCACCTACTCCTCTCCTCCCAGCTTTATCCTCTTGTGTGCGTCTTATTTGTCATATGCCCCTATGGAGGAAAACAAGGGTAAGTCAGAGCTTGGCTGACCTTTAAATCTCTGATAAAATATTACGTAAAAGGGCAGGAGGAACTGAGAGGTCAGTTAAGAATTAAATGAGCAAAATTAACTTACCGAGCTTTGGTTTTGCAGCTCAGACACACATGCTCACATTTATATGCAGGGTAAACTGAAAGGAACACCAATAAATTAACATAATTTCTGGCATGAGTTCAGGTTTACACAGATAGAAGTGAAACCAGGAGCTCACTTTAGTTCTTTGCTTGTTCTCTGAATAATTACTCCAGATTTAGTAGTGCAAACTAGAGATCAGAATGTCCCTAACTCCATTAAATGACTGGGCTTACTCTGGATTTATACCACTGCAAAATATTAATCAAATTACCTGCTTTAAATTGAAACAGAGACTAAACCTCTCGACTAGACAGCCTGTAACACAGGCTGCTTCGACAGTCTACACTATAGACTTCAGAGATAGAATAGACTGAGCAGTCTATAAATCAGTCCCCTTTTTGCTAACTGTTAACTTCTATATCAACAAATGGCAACGAGCTGTATTTACTACTAAACAGCCCAGACCAGATAAAAATCATCCATATATGAGGTTTCTGTTATCTCCTACGGGGTGAGATGGAGGGAATTCCACAATGCTATTCACTCACATAAACTGAGTATTTCCATAGTCAAACACTGAACTGAAGGCATGACAAGATATTTGGTTATTCCCTCACACCCTGTGCTGTCTCATTGCTCAAGTATTCTGATAATCAGAACAGCAACTACTGCACTGACATCACCAGGCATAAGAAAAAAAACAGCCAAGGTGCTTTTCTCAAAATACTTCTAAAAAGAAATTATGAGAAACTTTCTCAAAATACAGCAAAAGGAATAAAAGAAGGATGAGCATTTGCTGTGTAGAACAAACTCATCTCCTAACAGCAAATCATAATTGCATTTATTATCTGGTTAAGTATTTGTAATCCAAAAGATCTCTTGCCACATTAATATAGAAGCCAACGACTTTACACCAAGCAACAAACTCATCCAGCTGTTGCTCTCTGTACAAGATGTAATGCTGAAACACAGCCACTAAAGCAATCCCAATGGATTTTCCATGACTCAGGGATCTCCCTGGAAACCTTCCAAACTGGGAAACTGCAATCTGCTTTCCCCTTGTAATTTCCTTTGGAGAAGTTATTCTTCAAACCTCCACCTAGTAAACCATTGCATAACACTGTTGTGCACACTACTAAATTCTTTTCAAAAGGTGTTTGCTGTATTAGTCTGGGCAGCCTTTCCCTTTATGTGGTCAACGAATGATGGGAAACTAACAAAATGAAAACATGCCCTTAAGTGTTTTTTCACCTAGAAATGCATAGAATGTACAGATGTTGACTAGGGCCTTCTTGCATACAGTACATATGAAAGAAAGGAGAGTTTGCCCAGGGAAGGCTTTAGAGTCTTGTATCAGATTGTTCCTAAAAGAAAAGAACAAGTAGGTAAGAGCGGGGCAACATCTATGACAGGAGGCAGAACTAGAGGTTTGCTCCCAAGATCCTGAATACAATGCATTTTGCTTCTGGAAGATTCCTGTACTGCCTATGACCTACATGTGCTGCATCTTTTCAGCACCTTTTCAATCTGCCTATAATTCTGTACTAAAACTGGTTTAAGAGGCACCACTATTCCCTGTTTCCCACCAGGAAAACAAACTCACAACTGTATGAAATGAGTAGTACCTAAGAAAAAGAGGTAATGCTTTTGAAATATGTTTTCCTCCCAACAAGTTTACAGGCTTCTCCATCTACAGAAAAGGAGGTACCTAGCATTAAATGCTCTGGGTCAATGATGCTCCAAGTGGAATGCATCAGTCTGTACTTTCTTAGGAGAACGCACACCAAAGACAGAGCTGCTGAGGAGGCAGCCTGGCGTGATCTCCTGTATTGAGTGACACCAAAAGCTCCCCTTTAGTGCAGAGGAAGATGCCAGGAAACTGCTGACCTGAAAGTACCCTAAAAAGGTGCTCCTCCAACTACTCAGCCTCACCTGTGACACCTTGTGCTTCCCACTTTAGAGTCTTGCAGATCAGGTACCTGACAAGAAAAGGCCATTTCCCTCCAATATTGGAAGAGCCATCCGAGATCACCTTAATAGCTCCCCTGAGTGATAAACAACATGGAGCACTGAGGACACAATCTAACTACAGAAGGACACAAAGGCATGACATAATTTTAAAGCCTTTTCTCCCCACTCTCCTTCTGGCTATACAATACTGTATGTGAGCAACGATTACATCTGATATAAATTGCTGCTAGATGAGCAAATACAGAAACTAATTTGAATCCTTCATAACTGTTATCTCATTCTCCCCTCAATTACCTTATTTTGTTAACAGTTCCTCTTGAACCCCAGCTACTATTCTGCAAAATACTTGCATCCCATCCTCTTTCACAATCTTTGCTCCTCACTGGAATATTTCACCACTTCGTGGTCGCTGTTACATTCCTATTGTGTTACAAATTTTACAAGGTCTTTATCATCACAAGGACCTAGCTCCCCCTTTCTAGCTCATATCAGGCCAAATGACAAATCACACCTCCTGCAACATCTCAGATCTGTCCTGTGTTCCATGAGCTGCAGAAGAAATAGATATATGTCATTCAACCTCCCTTCCTCAACATACAAGCTTGTTTTTTTCCAAAAGAATAGCTGAAAGATCATCTTAGCCTATCGTTCATCCCATGTCACCTCCATCTTTGCACCCTTTCTTTGCACTGCCTTCAGCACTACAGCTACTTCATTTGCTGTGTCTTTTTCTCCAACACTTTGGGAAACTTTGTCCCTCCTTATTATAACCCCCTGTCCAGTTACAATCTGGCCATCATGCTCCTTGTATGATACTTTCCTCTGCCATTTCTCCTAGATGCATCTCCATAGGTCATCACCTCATCCCAAATGACCTTTCCAACCTGATTCACAACAGTCTCCCACCTCTCCTCAGCTGACCAAATTTACATTCAAATATCCTCCCTAGAAGGTGAAGAATAAAGTCTTAATGGATTTGGAAGCCCTCTAATGCAGCTCTGAACAAAAAAAGACACTAATAAAGAGAAGTAAAGAAATTATAGAAACCTGCAGAAGGGCAGGAATCATACTCAGAGAAGCCATTTCAAAGCAGTGGAGTGACAGGACAGTCCTGTATGGTTGCTGCTGGTTCTATTTCTACTGGAGGGGGCAGAGCCTGTTATTCTAAGTCAGCAGGCATCAAAACAGCAGGAACTATACATGAATGATGGTTCAAATTCTAGGAGAAAGGTAGGAAATTGTCTGCTCTGTATCCATCCAGATGGAGCTGGAAAAGCCCCAGAAAGTTAAGTAAGATAAATTAATTTGATCTTTCTGGCTAGCAAATACAACTCTTACTATCAATATCATCTCAGTGTCACTTTAGCAGCCTTCAGACTCAATCCAGAAAGTTCACAGCTCTTCATTATAGCCATAATGCAACATAAAAAACATCCAAATATTAATGATGTCTTACTAAAGAAAAAGGCCATAGTAGAGTTTTATATTATTTTTTGTTTGGCTTGCAGCTATGCCAATACAAGATGTTTTCAAATCAGCTGATAAGCTATTAAAAACATGTGGACACAAGTTTCTGATCAGTAAGCATATCCGCCCTGGCCATGGCATACGGGATAGAATACCATGACAACTTTCAAGCATTCAGCAGATGGAAGACACAAGAGTGACATCTTAGCATGTCCATTCTTTAGTGGCAGGATCTGTTCTATCCTCTCTTTTTACATTCCAAGCTATGTATCTGCTGTGCTTCCAAAATTCAATACTTCTCCTCTTGTGCCCCAGATCGACTACACGCGTATCCTCATTGGGGAACATCAGGATTATCATGTAGTAGGTAGGTCTTTCTTGTGTGTTTCATATCTACTGCAAGTAAAACACACTCAGAAAATTCCCTTCAGGTATTGCCACCATGACCCCACCTTCCTCATATTTCAGAGAGGTGGCCAGTGTGCTCTGCTTGTGGCATTCCGAAGCCAACAGACAACCACACAGGCCAAATTTCAGGCAGTGCAGAACAATATAGCTCCACTACTGTCTTCAGTGGAACTGAGCTACTTTACATCAGATAATGATCTGTCCATAAGCTTTATAGAAAGCAACAAGATCTACAAAAGAGTGTATCCCTGCACAAAAGCCTTACAGGTAGTTTGTTAACACCCTCAGCTTCTTCACACCCAAAGTCTGGCACATAAGCCCAGATCTGGCTTTACATTTGTTTACACAACCCTATTGATTCTCAGACATGGAGTGTGAGACCTGGCTCCCATCTCACACTCCTTTCACAGCATCTGGGTCTCGCACATCTGCAGCAAAGTGACTGCTGCTTCTTATCCAGCTGCTCAGCAAGCTGGGAACTGCCAACCAGCTGCACCTACTGGAAAGGAGCCTAGAGAGACAAAGTGCTGGTTCTGAACTCAGTGCTACAAGCCTGCCCCATCACAGGAGCCTGTATGTAGGTGAGTGTCTGAAGGTGGGAGCTGTCTCTACCACAAAGCCTAAAATGTAATACCTCTTGTGTACTTGGACTTGAGTAACTATAGAAAGCTGCTTGTAGTGGCACATGCACTAAAATCAGGGACTTGTACACATGTATTGCACATGGGACACATGTAAAGCAGACCCAATGTTATAAAAAAAATTCTTTTGAAGAGCAGGAAGAAAAAGAAAAAAGGTGTCCTGGGTATGAACAATCTTGGACTGGAGAACTGTGCTGGATATAAATGAACACCTGTGCATAACCAGGCAGACTATGATACCATGAAGAGCTTTTCCCTTCCAAGCCTCAGTCCCCTAATTGCTTTGGAAATCTTAAACCACCCAGTACTTTTGCCATGATTATAATAGAAGATAAGTGCATCTGAATGCATGAGGGGAAAAAAAAAAAAAAAAGTTAATCTGACAACTATAAACTAACTCAAGAGAAAGGAAAGTTTTTATGGCCTGGCCCCCATCAGCAAGGAAAGCAATCTGCTGCCTCAAAGTTTTGCTTTTCTCTGCCTTCAGAAGCAGTGTCTTCTACTATGATGATGATGCTAAGCCTTCTTCCTGGATAGAAGCCTCTGGTCATGAAAAATCCAGCTTTGTCTCATCATCAGTATTTTCTTACAGCCTCCACTGGTGCATTCTCACTAAGTGCAAGAAAGGAAGGAATAATTGGGGAGAGTAGTCTCCACTGAGTCAAGGCTAGCAAAGCCTCCTAGTTTACTGGAGTGCAAGCTCATCACATGCAAAAAACCCCTTGAAGAGCCTCTCAAGATTTTAATTGCATTTTGTACTACACAACCTTCCTGACCAGATACAGTCATTCATTACAGAAAAGCACAGAGGGATGGATGCAAGGAATAGAAGCACTTCTTCTTATGGGCAAAACAGCATAGAGGCACTTTTAAACTATGGCTGCAGAGAAAATTGCATTGATCGGTAACTCAAATCCACAGGGCTGGCAGCAATGTAGTCCGAAACCACGATTTTCATGCAGGGCAAGTGACACAGAAATTAAATACCTGTACTAAAAAGAAGTCAGGAAGAGGACAGAATTACTCAGAAGACTGATAATTTGAAACTTAAATAGTAAAATCTTGACAATGTGCCTGAATTTAAATATGATTAAATACTGCTATCAATACACACAACATGTGTTTGAGGTTTGAAATGAGGACCTAAAATGCATGCCTTTGTAAGCCGCAAACTTTCACTGAGAAACTAAGGACTAAATCAGCTTTAGACATGGAGGACACTTTTCTGG
The DNA here is from genome assembly GCA_013400375.1 of Thinocorus orbignyianus. Taxonomy (NCBI): domain Eukaryota; kingdom Metazoa; phylum Chordata; class Aves; order Ciconiiformes; family Thinocoridae; genus Thinocorus; species Thinocorus orbignyianus. The sequence continues at coordinate 399,330 of VXBW01002575.1, forward strand.
GAAGGTGCTGCTCCACACTGGGAGCCAAGAGACAGAAAGACAACTCTGCGTATTTGTTCCCCAGAGTATTACAAGGGAGCTGAGGGAGAAATAAGAGAACTTTGTTCTCCAAGCCCATCAGCATACCCAGAGAAACACAGCTGACACCCTCTTGTGTCTACATACATTGACTAATGTTTACAGCAGTCTGTAGTCACATGAAAGCCCACAATGGAGGCATTTCTTGTACGTTTTACCCCATAAATACTTTTGTAGGCTGTAGAGTCAAAGAGGGGCCTCACAAACACTACCACAGCTATGACTTGGCAAGCTGGAGTGGGACTGGTGATATATGTGAGCACTTATTCAATGTGGTGAAGCCTAGTTTTCATCTTAGGTTTATGTTGTATCCATTACATTAAGTGGCCTACAAGGGAGAACTAAGCATCAAGGAAGCTTGCTACTTTCAGGTCAGCTCTTTGCAAAGGGAACTGCTACTACAGTTATTTAGGCTGTGATCTCATCTCCTTGTGGCTCTTGATGAAGATGTGTTAACCAGTATGTGTCAAATTGATGTCTTGCTCAAAAATAAATAAATGAATCCCCAGATACTTCCACACTGTACCTTAATCTCTTTCAGCATAAAACTCCTTTTTCTCCCCCCTCCCAACTTTCTTCACTCTAGGAAGAGAGACTATTATCACTGAATTTTATGTTTTGTGGAGGTAAAGAAGGAACAGATGTGGAGAGATGTCACAGAGTAAGCAAAGAGCAGAGATTTTCCAAGCCTTCTGTTATTGATCACTTCATCCAATGCTACTTGAAACGTGTCCCTGGTGATCCCACTGTTCCTTTGTCTCTGTCCTGAGAAAACTAGCAAAGATCCCAGTCATGTGGATGGCCCACATGCTCAGAGTAGACCGACGATCTCCTTTCACATTCTTCAAGCATTCTGGTGTGGAAGTGCTGGCAAACTACTGGTCTAGAGGGTTGAGAAATCAAAAAAGCACAGCAAAATATGTGACAGCAGCAAATTCCACACTAATTCCATAGTTCTGTTTCAGGACAAGATGAAGACACTCATTTATATTTAGGAAGGAATTAGCTTAACTGGCAAAAAAATCAAATGAGATCCATGTGGTGGGGAGAGGACAGAGAAAAAAGGCAAGAGTTAATGGTGCAGTAAAAGAACATCTATCTCGCTCTAGACATCCTCCTTCCTCAGGTGGCACAAGGCATTAAAAGTTCTAGTCACAGTTACAAAAATTATCAGAGTATTCAGAGGTTGCCAAGTTGCTGCCTCTGATGCTTGGACTCTCCTGGCACATGTCCTTATTTTGTCCACCTTCATCGGAGTTCCTCTGATTTTCAGTGGCCTCATTGTTCAGAAACATATAGCAGCTCTATGTGCATCTTCTTTACATCAAAAACTAGGGTCAGAAAACTAGATCTCTTCAGAAAGAAGAGAAGAGCATATGTTGCCTCACCCAAGCAGCAACCCATTGCTTTTGGCAGCTAAAGAATGATGGGACATCATATGGAGCTGTCATTTCAATGCACAAGAAGTATAAAGGCAGGCAGAAAGACATACTGGGTAATTCTGAAGTTTTAAAATACAGAGAGTTCATAGGTACTTATGCTACTCCTGAACTTTAAACAATGTAACTTCATTTGGTACTTTTGGTGGCATAATGAAAAAGGTTGTGAGGATGGTAAATAATAATATGGATAAAAAGCTTTTGTGAATCAGAGTAAACAAACTCCCTTATTTAGGGACGCCGAAGAAAACAAAAAAAAAAAAATAAACCAAACCAAAAGTAAAAAAGAAATGAGTTAAAATGCAATATAAAAGAAATAAACCATGACAGAAGAATCCAGTCAATGTCCCACCTGAGAGAAATATCAGAACACTTCAAAGGCAGCCAAGGCTAAGAGAGGTAACAGTAAGCATTTCTCAAATCTTTTCCAGTGTAAAAATCTAATGTGGCGCAGGTAACTCAGTCAAGGATATTATAATTCAAGCTTGGAAGCTGTAATAATACGATCTACTTTGAAATGCCACTTCCTCCCCATGGACCTTCCATCCTAAAATACCATGACCATCTCAACAGAGCCACTAACAAAAGAAACAAAAAAAGAAAAAAATAAAAGCACGAGCTCTTTACACTGCTCTTTCCTCTCATAGCATTCTTCACCTTTTTCTCTTTTCCCGGAATTTCCAGCATTTAAGTTACCTTTCTTAGGATGGTCTGAGTTCACAACTGGGATCAGGTTGCTGGCAAAATATTTAGTGTCAAGCAGCACACCACCCTCAGCCAACAAGAAGAGTGCAGGACTCTAATACTGAGCAAAATTAATCAGAATCCACTGTGACAAAAACACACCACTGCGAACAAATCTAAACAAGGACATGGAGAAGTTGTTTTATGAAAAAGATTATTTCCCCTTGCCTTGTAATAGTTATTCCAGATTCTTCTGCAATTCCTGTTTAGTCAATAAATCTGTACAAGGAAATACACATGCATAGCCATTTTTGCCAGCAGGCACAAAACCAGCTTGGCACCCACCAACAGACCATCAACTGCAGCAGCACTTTACTACATGGTAGCATACACAGTGCCAACTGAGAAGCAAGACTAAGGAAAAGTGCAGAAGTGATGCTATCTATAACAGCCTTGATCGTTAGGTAGGGACAGTTTTACACTTTGTGAGGTACAGGACCACTCAGCACATTTTTCTCTAGAGCTTAACTTCCTTGCTCATTCATTGAAGGAGAGACACTAAAGCCAGCTGTTCTGCACTCTTTGAACTGGATGCATGGAAGTGGCCCTTTGAGGGGCACAGCTTGTGGTCACAAGTATTCATTTGCTTTGTGTCCTGTGCATCTAGATTTTTGTACTGTTCTGGACTTACCTGGACTGTTACCACTGTGTTAGTCCCAGGGCAATCACTGCCAGCAGCCACTCTAAGAGCTAGTACATCTCCTCCCATCTTAGCCCAAGCGAAATCAGACCAAATCACCCTGAGCCACAGTCTTCATTCAGACATGTTCCCAATTAAATAAATCAAGACTGAATTTGACCCACATCAGGAGTATTTTTCTTTTTCTATTTTAATTGTCTAATTGAGGAGACAAGACCTAAACACAGCATTCAGCTTCAAGTAACACGAATGCCTGGGATCCATCCTAGAACTGTTTTTCTAGTTGAGTGGCATTGAGAGCAGGTATTTCAACTGAAATCAACATCAACTTGTCATTTGACAACCACTGCCTCTGTCAGAGTCCAGGTAGGCAGCTGCCATTACTCAGTTGGTGTTTCTGGGTGCATCCTCCAAACAGAACAGCCCATGCATATATATTTGCCTCAGCCTGTAGTCTACACAAGTTTGCAAGCTCTGCAGTGATCTTGTGCCTCCATCACAAATAAAGGATCCCAACAAATTCCTAATTCCTCATTGTGAAATGGACATATCCAAATTCACTTTTCATTATATCAATTTAAGGACCAGAAGAACAAGAGAAGACATGCTTCTGGCCCTCAAAATGTCAATTTTCCTCAGAAAGACAGGTAGAAACATAACGAATATTTACTGGACTGGAAAATCAATCACAAGAGAGGCTTCTCCAGCACAGATAGGCTTAGCTCTTCTTGTCATTAACTCTTATAGGGAAAAATGCCCCAGATTTTAACTGCAACAAGGGGAAAAATAAGGCTTTTAAAAATTCATTCAAGCACACCAATGTTTCATTATATCCTCTGCAGAGCAGATGGCAAGATGAGGCTATACCCCCTGGGCCTGCTTCAGGGAGCTAACACAAATGCTCTCCTCACCACAGATCTCAGATGATGTTGGTGTCATCATTTCACTAGGGGATTTGGGTCAAAAGGCTTTACACTCAAATCTGTTTTTTATATAGTACAAGTGCACCCAGACTAGACCCTAGCGGATAAGCAGTGGGGAGGCTGGTACACAGCACAGAGCCCTCGCAGGCACTTCCAGGTCGCTGATTTACACTGGCACATTTACAGACTGAATCTTTCTAATCCAATTAAAATCTCATCTGAGCTGTCAATACAGATGTAGCCTGTTGTATTTTAGTGTCTCATAGAACATGCATTAATCCGGACCTGTGGACAAAGTAGCCCTTCTAGGCAAATTCTGCATTCTGCCAGCCCAGTTTCTAGCCCAGGTTCTCTCATTCATGAAGCCCTTACTGCTCTCATGTTACCTGCCTACCCAGGAACTCCTATAGATGTTCATCACCATCCTATATGAATGCTTTATAACAATGTGCAATATACATCATCAACCTTCTGAAAAATAGCATTTTTCTCTCCCAGCTCACTTCTCATGAAATGATAGCTAAATTAAAAATTAAAACAGGAATAGGATCTATTTTCATTTCAGTGGCTTCATTTGTTTGAAATATACATGCCAGTTACGGGCTGTCAGTACATTTAATAAGTTATAGCATAGACCAACAAGTCACAAACTTCAGGGGCCAAAATTTTTTACAGATCATCATGTATACTTGTCATTAAATTCTGCACCAAAAACATTATAAATCATACTGTTCAATAGACTTCCATAAGACAGCTGTGAGCTGTTCTGCTACAAGCATGCGGAAAACAGTATTTGCCAGGCATGAAAAAAAAAAAAAGCTAAAAGCACCCTTAATACAACCACAAACCCTCAAACTCCTTGTAGAAACTGATACCCTTCTCAGTAAGCAAAAGCCCAGCAGCAACTAGAACAGATCTCTCAGTACAACCCAAAGGTAAACAAGTTCAAGTTTTAGCAAGCCAAGTTCAGGAGCAAAGCACATCTGCTGGTGACGTCTTCAGGAAGGGTGGAATGAAAGTTTCAATGGAGCTTGGTACTGGAGAGAGCTGAACTTTGATAAAGCAATTAAAGCTTTGCATGTGAAAACCAGTACTTAAGCAGTATCCACAAATAAATTGACAGCAGAGTAGATTACAGATTCCACTCTTACTCATGAGAGATACCTGTCACCAAGGAGAATTCTCCAGTCAGCCAGCTGCACTTTCCAAGAGGAATTCAAGTAGTCTCATGTAAAAGGCAAACTGTCTTAAACATAGACCAGAATTTTGTGAGATAACTCTGCAAAAGGAGAACCTTCATCTGCTACTTCATCAGAAGCAAGTAGACTCTCTTCTGCTGCACACCCTATTCTTCCTGAAATAGCTGCAAATCCTACTGACTCCTTCCTACCCCCCTGCCATAGAATACTGCAATGCTAAAAAACTATCATAGGTGCTAGGAAAGGTGGAAACAGTTAATGGAAAAGAAATCCATACCAACATTCTACATACACAGAAAGCAACTTTGGCTGAGAAAATCCTTGAGCTGGAAATTGTTAGAGGGCTGGAGAATATCCTGGAAAAGTCCACCCCGATGGCCACATCTTATATTCTTCCCTAGGCATCTGCTTGGGACCTCACCTTGACACAGGAGCCCAAGCTAGGTTGTCAGACCACTGATCTGACAAACTATAGCTGTCCCTGTGTTTGATATGACATATAGTTACCCATATGTTAACCTCCACTTGCATACCCAAATAATATAGTTATTTTCATTCCTATAGCACTTTGCAGCCAATGGACAAGAACTTACTGGGCTAATGTTGGACGCGTAACGTAGAAAGACTCCTGGCAAATTCCTCTAGTTCTGCAATTTAAAATTCTCTGCTCTATTCCTCATCTCAGTAGCACCACTCAGGCATATATACACTAACAGACACCTCACTTTACAGAACCTCTGATCTCAGAATGGTAACAAGACAGCTAATCAACTGCATCAAATGGATATCACCTTTACAATGCCAATTGCAAAACATCACAGCCCTATGACCTCTGCCTGTGTTTTGCATGGGGGCTTGACAATAGTGCAAAGACAGAGAAGTCATTTGATGCCAGGCAAAATTAGCAGGTGCCTGCTAGTAGGATCCACAACATTTACCGCAAATGCAAATGACAAAGTTCATCTGTAATCACTGCTTGCCTTCCTGTTTGTGTCCATTGCTGCAACAGCACCATTTCATGGTTCAAAGGCAGCTGGCAGATGAAACATAATTAGCATGGTCACCTGATCTTTTTACCTTACCAGCACTATGTTACTGATAAACACAACAGTATCATCCTTATCTTAGAGACCCGCAAGCCCTGAGATTGTCCACTGCACCATATTATACAGCAGATTTTACCAAAACTTGTTAGAAAGAAATTGACAGCCAGGGGTTCATTCTCTAGAGAACTTTCGAGGTTCCTTCTAATATGCCCAATCCTACACTTGGAGAACTGTATAGGTTTGTAAGAATAAATAAGCATATTTAAGCATTTTGTTGTACAAATACCGAGTGCCACTGCCATCCATCCTGTCATTTGCTGATCTTCTCATAAGAAGAATATGAGTCATAGAAGGATGGAAGAGGGAAAGTTCAACAGAAATCTTTTCCCTATCCCAAATAATTCCCTTAAGTCCCTTTACTCCTCTTTTAAAGGGAGAAGTTCATTCATCTCCTAAAATACATCAATCTGCCACCAGAAACTTACCACAAGTTCGGAGAATCTGGCATTGAGCTCTTCTGCTGGTGGGATCGGGACAGAAAACTCAAGGAATTGCAGGGGATTATTGTCCTTGAGGTTGATTTCAGGGAGGTCGCTACCCCCAAAACAACAAAGAAACCCCAACGCATGACGATTCCTCTTCCGGGGGGCCATGATCATGGTGTATGATGCTATCTTCTGATCATGTTCTGCAGGGAGAAAAAGGGAAAAAAAAGGACATTAAATTGTAAGACTGTCTGTAGTTACAATGCTTATCACTAGCATAACAGCTGGGAGAGGACAGAAGGATCTAAGACACGGAAGACCAAAATAAATACTCAAGCTAGACAAGATTGCTAAGCTTTAATATGGTATTAACATATTCTTGTAGGGTGGTGTAGAATCACTTCTCCCAAAGTTTCTCCAAAGTTTTTACAAACTCAGTGTGGGATTTCCCAGCAAGTGGATTTATCAGTAACAGTAACTGAGGTTGAATGCTACCATTGAACGTCAGTATTGGCCTTTCTCTCACTACTACAGAAAAGGAACTGAAGCATCAGAAGTAAAAAGCACATACGGGAGAATTTACCCAGAATAAATGGAAGAATCCACTAACGGTATCCCGTTTGATCAAAATAAAATAAACAATGAAACAATGAAGCAGAAATCAATTTTCCACCACCCTGGAGCCAGACCACCAAACACTCACTTATCCCTTTATGGACAGGACTATCATAGTTGGAACACTTTGTCTATCCTATGTTTAAACACACGTAACTAGTTTGGGCTGCTTTATGTATCCAGGGGAGAAACTGCACAGTGCTAACGCATGCTTTCAGATTTACATTTGAGCTGCCAGATCCCATCTTGACAGGACCCAGGCTTGAGGGTCTTTGGTATCAGGAGTGTGAAAGGAGGCAAAAGGAGGCCTGAAGGAGGAGCTGGGAAGTGACTGATTTCACCACACAACACCATTTGTGAGCAGCCCATCCAAACAGGAAGTCTCCTGCCAGCAGTTTGAAAGGAGGGATCTGTGCAGTCCACAGAGCGCCGCATATTTTGCCCATTTAAGGGACTTGTTGTTTGACAGCTCAGGGGCTTATTTGTGTTATATTTTTTAAGGACTTCATTTTTTCACTTAATTTGCAGAATAAGCCATATCCTTCAAGAGTAAATAATTAAAGCCTGTTGGGAAGCCAGGCTCCCTGGGCATGGAGCAGGGGAGCGGGGAGGGAGGTAGCAGGTGAACTGAACCACAGGATGTTGGATGCTGTATCAGCAGCAACACAGCTGAGCTTTGTCATCAGAACAGCTGCTGTCCCAACCTGCCCCACGATGCTTTGGTCTGCTTGCTTGCCAGAACAAAGCTGCTTTGAACTCTCATAAGGACTAAGGAGCTGTGCTAGGAAAAGCACCTCTAGGACATCAGTTGCACAGTGGGACTTAACATCCTGCACCCAGCCAGAAGCTCTCCAGGGACTTTTTGTGTAGAAATCAGCACGCTCACTTAAGAAAAAACTAAGCAACAAAAAAAAAAAAAAAAAAACAACCCAAACCACCCACACCTCCACCCTTGTGGCACTATGTGCTTGGCAGGAATCACCTGCCCTACTTGGGCTGGTATTAATTTATCTACCACCTCCTCTTATGCACTGGAGGGGATTCAGCTGCAGCTCTCATGCCCGTGCCTTCTGGCATGCCCACTTTCCTTTGCTCTCCATGCCCCTAGAGTAGGCTTCAAAAGCACATTCATAAGATCATTGGATTCTCATCTTCATTGGATGCCAAAGGCCAACTTAACCCCAGAACGTGTCTCTGATGCTGGTTCTGTCAGCAAAACCAAAATGCCCTCCAATCTAGCACAACAACATGCACGGCAACTTCTGTTCCCTCTCCATGGTGAAGAGGTAAGAGATTCCGTTCTTAAAAGATTTCACAAGAGAAACTCAGAAGTTAAACTTGTCTCCCACAGACCATCTTCTCAGAGACTTTATGGTAATTTGGTCATGCATGACACTTGAACCCATTAGTCTGACAAAACTTTGTTTTGAGAGAACTCAAATCAATGAGCCAAAACTGATTTACAAACACTATAACTGCATTTGCATCAATTCAGTTGTAACTGTGTTCTCCCCTGTCTAGAGGCTTCCCCACCAACCATGAAAGGACCAGAATTATCTTGGGCATGGACAATGAATCCTCCTAGGAAAAATTGGCTGAGACACTGAAGCGATAAGACCATGAAACCTTCTTTTATGAGCTCAAGTGAAGACTTTTGTAAGCAGTTCTCCAAAAGAGGTACCATACCAGGAAATAAGTACTATGTGAATGGATATGAAGGCCAACCTTTTCTATAGGGTAAGCAGTACCCTGGTCAGGGCATGGCAGATTGTCCTGTACTGATATCTCATCACTCAGCTTTCACCTTAAGTAGGTTCACCAAGGATGTAAACAGTCAGTCTCCAGGCCTTCTTCATCCATAACGCTGAGAAAATACCCTCCACGCAAGCTAGTGCTTGTTCCTGTGGTTTTTCAGAGAATTGGCATGTGTTTGTTGGGATCCATACTTGAGAAACTCAGCAAAGCTACTCAGCTTTTACTATGCTGCAAAAGCACAGAGAGCTCAAATGAAGAGTAAACTGGTATTGCCTCACTTTCACTGGCATTTTCCAGGCCCATCTATAAGGGACATAGAGGAAACTCATATTGACATAGAGCGGTAAAATGCCATTTTTATATTGCCACAACACTGCAACTATAGATAGGTGAGGTGTCCAGATGCTCTTAAAGAACAACTGAGGACTGCTAGAGAGGAATCCAGCACGGGTATTACAGAATTGAATCACTGAATAAATTAATATTCCTAAGTTGGAACACTGTCTTTCTAAACATGAAGCCTGCCAGTCACAGGATCCTGAGGGGCATTTACCTAAGTTGCACTGTTTATGCTATTTAAGAATCAGTTACAACTCCTTGTTGTTTGTTGGTGGATATAGTTTTAAACAAAATAAACTTTTTCTGATAGCCTCCAACTTAATAATATTTTCCTTTTCTTTTTCTCTGTTTTGCCTTTTCTTTGTCAAGAACCAAATCTGGGGGGAAATGTGTTTCCAAAGCAGGGAGTGTGGGGACAGGCAGCAAAGAAAATTAAGAAAAGAATATATTTTAGTTTTCTGAGAGGTAAATGATAATAAGGTTTTCATAAAAAAATTATGAAAATAACAAAACATGGGGGTATTATTCTAATAAAAACTCTATTGGCTTCCAACTTCTTCCAAGTAAAGTGACTGTAAAAATGAAACATGTCCAATTACCTATATATACATCCAGTGAGAATCAATGGGGAACCTCTCTGGAGGGAATCCCATTATTACACATAACTCCCTCCCACAGCTCTTTTTCCTTGTACTGTTTCAGCCTTTTGTACAACACAAACAAATTGCCGTCATTTCAATAGCTAACCACACACCCGCTCCCCATAGACACCCTGACTCGCTCACCAGCCCCATATGTGGTTCGGCTCAGGTCAGGAGTCACAGTCTGGAACTCTGCCCAAGATCTAATTATAACAACGTCGTTTTCCTCTGACAGGACGTACATGTTCATTTCTAAACCGTTTGGCCCAGTGACCAAACATAATTAAGCTAAAGCCATTTTTCCAAGTCTTATCAGAAAGTTTAGCCACGTGGGATGGGATCTATGCTAACTGCACATAAGGATCCTCTTTCAGATAGAGGTTCTAAATTATAATGATAGAATCATAGAATGGTTAGAGTTGGAAGGGACTGTAAAGATCAGCGAGTTCCAATTCCCCTGCCATGGGCAGGGAAACCTCTCACTAGAGCAGGTTGCTCAAAGCCCCATCCAGCCTGGCCTTGAACACTTCCAGGGGTGGGGCATCCACAGCTTCTCGGGGCAACCTGTTCCAGTGCCTCACCACCCTCACAGGAAAGATTTTCTTCCTAATATCTAATCTAATCATGAACTGACCTCCTCACTAAATCTTCCCTCCTCCAATTTAAAACCATTACCCCTTGTCCTATCACTACACTTCCTGACAAAGAGTCCCTCTCCAGTTCTCCCGTAGAAGAAACTAAACTGTTTCTTTAGTCTCTCTCTTTTCTTCATTCTCATCTTAGAAATTATAATTTTCAAGCAAAGGTATCCTAAAGTAAGCAGTGTTCCATAAAGAGTAACAGACCTGAAACAGCTGCTAGGCCAGCAGTTCTCCTGTGCAAAAGAGCTGATTATCACGGTTTTACCTCTCTGTCCTGTCCTTAACCACAGTGAGCAGCCAGGGCACAAGTATAATTAAAATAGAGAAAATTACATTTGTATCATCACTTTTGGAAAAACAGAAGAAAGAGAGAGAACTCTGTGAGTTAACTAAACACACACTGTCCTGCAAAACCAGTTTGCAACATAAGGAAGCATTAAGTGAAAACACTGAGGCACTCGCTTTCAGAGCTGTATCTCCACTGATCATCACCAGACACACAGTATCAGTGGATGTAGCCACAGCTCTCACCTAAGTGGGAAGAACAGGACTAAATGTATGATAAGAATCGCTGTCCACACTGGTTTATTCTAACAGAAGAGGAAATAAAGTAAATCACTTCAATTTCTCTGTCAATCTGTATCTTTCTCTATTGCAGTTTAAAACATATAAATGTGATGTTCTGTTAGAGAAGTAGAAAGAAACCTGGATTTGGACTGATTTGAAACATTTGAAACATCTTTATTTTATTCAACTATTAAATAATAAATCACCAGACCTTCATGGTACTATAACAGCTACCTTCATCATTGCTTACGGATGATGAAATGGAGAAAATAAGCACCATGCTCTTAATTATCAAAAAATACACATTGAGTAAAGCTAAACAGCTCCATGCTGACCCTATGCTCAGTTCCCTGGACCACATTGCTTCTCCAGCACACAGATGGTGAAACTATGAGTTTCACGGCATGGGAATTTTCCATGTATGTCACATGTAATGTGACAGATGTCAGATACAATACTAGACAATTGAGCAAGGGAGATAGGCGAAGAGGCAGAGAAGCAATCCATTTGTTATATCTGCAGTAGTAATCCAGCTCCTTTGGGTTGGGTTTGTCACCATCCTATGGAGTTTCCCAATCTCCAGGGCACAAAACAGCAAGAAAATAACCAGCTATTTAAAATCCACAAAGTTAAGATCTTTCTTTTAGGTAGGATGGTCATCCTTACTAAAGAGAGCACCTGCCTACTATGTTGGACAGGAATGCATCAGATCCAAAATGGATCAACAGATCACGGGAAAGAAAATCCTGGAAAAGGAGCAGGGCCTTGTGCCACGATGGGCCCACGCTTACCAGTACCACCAGGAAAGAGAGCTCAGCTTGCAACGCAATCTTAATTTGGAAGCCATTTCACTGATTTTCCCTCCCACAACACATCAAAATAAGTGTGCAGATCTCAAGGTGGAATAAGGAAGCCCAGCCCAGGAACTCATCCTCACTCTATTTTATACACCAGCCCATCAAAACTGAGATGGTTGAAAATTTCAAAGCATCACACAGATCTAAAGCTTATCTCCTGCTACATTCATGGTATTTTACATGTACTATTATAAATTATTAGTACTTTATTTAATATTTGATTTTTTTATTTTTTTTTCGCCTAGGAAATATGTCCTGAGATATGAGAAAAGGCAAGGGCTATTTGAAGACTGTCAGGTGTAACTATATCCATGAACCCACTTAATGCAACGTTTCTGTCAAAAATCTGCTTATTTTTAATACTTTAAGGATGCTCAGGATGTGTTGGATGACTGATGACCACTAATGTTAGTCTGTTAATGCCCACAAATCCAATACTTCTCACCTGGTACCAGCTTATCAAGACAAAAAAAGCTAAAGAACTGTAAGAGGCCTTTCCCTTCTGAAAGATTAACTTGCAACACTTTCTCTGTCTTCACCTGGGAATGTGGGGAAAAAAACTCAACCAAAAAATCCCAAACAAAACCAAAACCTGAACAACCAAAGAAAACAGAAAAGAGATCCCAGGGGTTCCTCATATGTTGCTCTCAATCCATTTATCTATCCAAATTGTACTCATAGAAAAAATGTTTTAAAATAATACAGCCAAATCAAGAGTCAAAATATGAAGTGGAGAGAGCAGCAAAGCAGTTAAGAGTCAGTACCATAAATATGGCTACCAATCGTTTGTTATTTCTTTACACCTTTTTTCCCCACCTTATAATCAAGTACAGGTTAATAATTTTCTATACATGACAGACCTGACTGAACAATCCATTCTTTCTTTTATCTGCTAAGAAATTATTTTATTTTTACAAATCTATTAGTTCACTGATACCACACAGAAATTTTCAGGGTCAAAACGAATCTGTCCTCCTAGATACCAAAATCTCAGTCCTAATTATAATCTTACATCTCATTTAAATGTATGTAAAACTACACATCTTAAACATTTCTGAATGGTGATGTGAGCACCACAGCTTAAACTGCAAACAAAACAAATAAAACTGACAATTTAAGTATTTATCCAGAATACACACGCCCTTCATCTCCTTGGTGTTTAGGCATACAAGGTATTTGGCTAAGAGGGGAGGCAGAGATGTCCAACTAAAAGCAAATTTGGAGGCTGGAATACATTTTGCTTAGTATATCACAGGTTCCCATCCTAACTTACCAATTCCACTCTTAAGCAAACTTGCCAACAATTCAAACCTTCATGGAGATGGATCTAATGGGACTGCATACTACTAAATATAAGCAACCTTTCTGGTTTGAGTGCAGTAGCCTGGAGTACCATTGTTCTTCCCTTGCCCCCTCCCAGTTTTCTTCCAAGTTTTTCAATGTTGCAGCACTGCAGTTTCCGTAACATTAGTACAGAAAGTTTGGACTGTTACCAAGGTTAATTCTCCTGTCTTCCTCACCGTAAACCACATTTGTTCTATTCATATACCTCACTAAAGATTGTCCCATTCCCTTCTATTTAAAATACAAAACCAAACAAAAAAAAACCCCAACCAACCCTCCCCCAAAAGAAAACAAATAAGCTTCTCATTCAGGCAGAGATCGACACTGTCCAGTGTTAGCCTTACTTCTCTCTTTTTTTTCTTTTCTACTGGCTTTGGTTTTGTCCTCTACTTTTTTCACCTTTCCATTGTAATATTCTCACTTCCTTTCGTGACAACTCTTAGACTTGGAGTGGCTTCTAGTATCATTTCCTACACCTCAAACTGCAAAACTTTTTTTTAAGCATATATTAAGGAGGAAAATAAACCCGAAGAGACATCTACTGCATGACACAAGCTGTAAAGACTGCACCACACTTTGTGTATGTTTTGTTTCTGTTGTATTATACTCAACCAGCATGTTTTATTTTTGTTGTATTGTTCCAGCTGTGGCACTGATGTTGCAGGTTCTCCAGTGCAGGGTCTCAGTTATCTGTCTAAATTAGTTATTGTACAGTGCCAAGTAGACTTACCATACTATATAAATAGCAACAAAAAGAGTAGGTCAGCAAAAAGCAATCACCCAACTGGAATCTGGCCAGGACATGACAGTTCACACCCCAGTAATGATGATGTTGTAGAGGCAGCATTTAGCAGTGTCCTCAAATCCAGTGTGGATAAATTTATGCTTTATGAAATAACTGAATTTATGCAATGATTTCCCCTTCCACAGCATTATCTTAACTATATGCATTGGTTTATTATGTCATTTGAGACCTTATTGATCTCTACAACTACCTGAAAGGAGGTTGTAGTCAGGTGGGGGTTGGTTTCTTCTTGTAAGTAATGGGCAATAGGACAAGAGGAAATAGCCTCAGGTTGTGCCAGGGGAGGTTCAGATTGGATATTAGGAAAAATTTTTACACTGAAAGGGTTATTAAGCATTGGAATGGGCTGCCCAGGGAAGTAGTTGAGGCACCATCCCTGGTGGTATTTAAAAGATGGGTAGACGTTGTGTTTAGAGATATGGTTTAGCAATGGCTTTTGTCAGTGTTAGGCTGACAGTTGGACTAGATGATCTCAAAGGTCCCTTCCAACCTAGGCAGTTTTATGATTTTATGATTCTATGTCATTGTTCTTCAAATTGCAGTGATTGTAAGAGTTTGCGGGAAATACATACTACATATGAGAAAACATGGAGAAAGAAACCCACAAACCCCACAGATGTCACCCCAGGACCCAGCCATAACTGAGGGTAAGACCATCCAGCAGGACATCTTTTCAAACACTCTCCACAATCCCCAGATTTTACTCCTGAAATAAACCCGGTGCTCAGATTTCTGATTTTAAGACCTGCCAAGAATGTACTGTAACCTCAGAGCCATGAATTCAGGACAAGACTACAAACTAAGTTGTGTCTCTGCTACCCAACAGAGGAGGTCTGAACTGCCTTTTCTGCAAGCTATGGATATAGACAGCAAAGCCCAGCTTAGACTCTCTGACTGACTTGACTTTCTTCTGGTGGTGGGTACAGCACTGTGATGCAGTTTCACAGGAGAAAGTGCCTTGGAAGCTGGAGAATGAGATGAAGCCTTTATTCAATATAAGAATACATAGACTGAAGATGAAATAGATCACGACGACATTAGCCAAGCCACCACAGACACTGACAGCCAGAACCAGCACATTCCTCCTTCAGTTCTAGTGCAGAAGACAGGAGGATCAAGTCCCGTGCCTTTCATGGGTCTTAAGGTATGAAGTGCCTTTAATATCATTGGTTTGAAATTGGCCCTAGCGAGTAATGTCTGCCAGCTCTATCCATTAAACATCTAAACCTAGAGCCAAGTCTTTAATCACCTCAAGAAAGAAGTCAAGGATAGCTTGTTGTCCAGATTACTCTATCTCACTCATCCCTCTATGCTGAAAAATCCAGGGATACTGGTAGGGCAGATTAGCACTAAAGCTCAGTTTAGGGACTGGAACTCTCTGCAATATTTCTATTGTGAAGAGTGGTGCATAGGCACAAGGGACATCAATCCAGAGTTTCCCAGTAGCACTAAGAACTGTCACCTTCAAAAGAATGAACACACAAAACCTCATTACTAAGAGCGTCCCTGTCTTGTTTCAGTCATTGTAATTTTTCCATTCTGTCATTGCCCAATTATTTCCAGACATGATGTAACTATTTTGCCAGGGGATTTCGGAGTCAAAATGTTGCTGCTGTTGTCATCGTTATCCTGGGTGCCTGCTTTTTCCAGACAAAATAAGCAGCTGAGGGCATTAGAGTGCCTCTGCTCAAAGAGAAATAATCTGTAAGAACTGCCAGTGTGCTCCAAGAAAAACAAACAAATGGTAAAGGTCCAATTACATCTTCCCAAACTGCAGCTTATTTCCATGTGAAATGCTGTTTTCTTATTCAGACAATTAGTAGAAGAATGTTTCATCTGCTGTCCGATGTCATCACAGTATACAAAAATTTATTTCCATTCTAACACTGGGTTCAACGCCACTACAGGCCATTAAAGCTCAATTTGACTGGAAATATGCCTTGATTATAATCACTGGAAACTAGCCACAGACAGATATAGGTGCACAACTGCTGTCTTCACTATTGACAGGCAAATCAATTACCTGCACAGGCAAAATTTGTCTGAAATTCTCTCCTTAAAAAAAGCAACTCAGTCTTCATAGCAAATGCATATAACTGGGGAAAAAACCCAACACAGACAAAACTTGGACTTTTACATGTTTTCTGTGGGTGCTATTGAATATCTTCAGAAGTGTTCAATCAATGCTGCCTGGGAAAGCCAGGTTCCAGGCTGCAGATCTGCCACTTGAGTACTTAGTGCACCAGGCAAAGTATATTTCTGCATCACACTGTGAACTTGCAAATAATAAAGATGGTTGTTGTCAGTCTGCCTACTGAAAAGCCACTGATAAAGATGCTAGTTAAAAGACTTCTTAAGTGAGTCACTAAATGGAAGAAATAGTAAATGCATCACAAAGTGAATAGGTCTTGGGATTTTGATGCTGTCTCCTCTTACAGATTGTTTTTGTAGGTCAAGGCACAGAGATGGTAAACATGTCATTGATTTTAGATACCTATTTTTTAAACTAGAGTTGTCAATTTAGCACCAAAAATAAACCTAGAAAATGAAGTTAAGAAAAGGTCATATACAGCATTTCATTCCAGCATTTTTATTTTTGTTCAACATTCTGACAAGGGATACTCTGGGTTCAATGCCCTGAAACCTCAACATTACGCAAGCAGGTTTGGATTCTAAGCCAGTGGCTTGGTGAAATTGTTGAACTTTTAACCTAACGTATCTTCATGAAGAATGGATATTTGGAAAGGATTCTGCTCAAGGATTTAGAGTTGTTTTCTGTGTGTATTTTTAAGTGGCATCCAGATAAAATATATTTTCTGGCTGCTGTAATATTTACAAAAGAGACTTTACACCAACACTGAAAGCTAGCTTCAGAGCCCTGACTTACTGCTTTGGGTTTTGGGGCTGTTAAGTGATTCATGACATTAAGTTGAACAAGGCTTCATCTGTATTAAAGTCTAATTCCACAGAGCTGATGCTCTGAGTGACCCGGGTAGTGATCAATTACAAGAGTCTGAAAAGAAGCCACTGCCTAAAACCAACCACCTTCCTTGCATGGTCAGTGGGCGCTTTTGGCCAACAGCAGTATGTTGTAAAGGATGCAGTAAAAGGAGGGACAGGGTAAAGCCCCCTAAAATACACAAACATGAAGATCTTCTCTACCAAGAGATGCAGATCTATGTAGTCTTAAGCACACGATACACAAGTGTGTGGTGTCGGCAGCAGCTGCCACCAACTCTGTTCTCCTGCCTTCTCTGGGCAGCCGATAGCAAGTTTGTCTCCCAGATTCTCATGGCAAGAGTTCATGTCTGCACCAAGGCCTTTTACTGTTCATGATTAAGAAAAGTTCAAGTATTGAAGTGTAACTAGGGAAGATTTCCTAGGACTGTCACTGACCAACACACTGTTCTTTCCCAAGGATAACTCATGTGGTTAAACATATGTTCAGATACCCAAAGAAACCTGCAGAGAAGTTGCACACAGGAGATATTTGGGTAGTCATGTCTGGACTTCTAACATCTATAGCAAGTCAATAGCCTGCCTGAAAATACTGCAAGTTCTTTCAGCTTTTGATCCCAAGCTCCTTGCATCTTGTTGACAAAGATTTGAGCCCACTCCACAGAAAACCAGACTGCAGTATAAAACTTCCTCAGCTCCCCACCACAGCTGCACACTACAGGAAAGGAAAAAACAGCAAAAAACCCAACTCTGCTTCTAAACAGCTACTTGGTCTGTGCACAGAGTCCTTAGACATGATTCAAAAAGATGGTCCATCATATAAAAATAGAACAGAAGTCTACCCTCTGTCAGAGAAGGAGCATCTTCTTTATCCCTGTAGGGCTGCAAACATTAGGGTTATAGCCAGTGACATATGTCTTTGCAGAGCATGTACCAACATCACTACTTGCTGTCTCTAGTTCTGTACAACACTGTTTTATTTGATCGACTGTATAGGGCTTTATCCAAAACTTCACTTGCTGCAATTTATTTTGTCTCACCCTTTGGAAGCATATTTAAAACTTACTTAAATCTTAGGGAGGGAATACATACAAATACAATACATACATACAAATAAAGACAGTAAGCAGTCTTGCATTGCTTTCTACAAGTCCAGGTCTTGAACGTCAAGCAGGGACACTTGTAAGATAAATACATATTATGCAAGAATATCCCCCACTACAATAAAGACTGCAGTTGCTGCTATCCCCATTTTTCTACTTGCTGTAGAGAAAACACAGCCAACCAGTACCAAAATCTGTCCAGTAACAAGAAGCAGCAGCAGCATTTGATGCTCTCCCTGCCCAGAAACCCAACTGAACAAAGAAGCGCTCTCAATTTTCACTCAACACTTTGCATCTGCCTCCCAGCAAAACATCAGACCCTCTGAAACATTGACATTGACTATCTGTTTGGACTAGATGGCAAGTCCAAGCAGAAATACATTATATGTAACACAGCAATTTGCACATAAACTGCCAGCCTATCACTAATTTTTAACTATTGGCTCTTGGACCAGTAATTATGAGATGAAGATGGCCCTAACACTACTGGATCCCTGTGTTTTACCTTTTTTTCCCCCATAGCCAATTATAAGCAAAGGGTTCACTGCACTACAGTGGTGCCTGGCAATGCTTAAACCAGCGAGAATTGTACAGAGAAGTGGCTCCCTCTCCAAATCTCTGAAAAGAAGATAAACTAGCAGATGTATAATGCAAACACTGAGCCCACACCTCTTCAGGGTGACCTCTTCCCCATGCTTGTTCTGTCCATACCCTATCATCAGTCAAACGCAGCATTGCTACTGCCCAGGAAATGTTCTTCGTGCTGGGTTTACAGTGTTATCAGCTATTAATCACAAAAAGCTCCACTGGGACAACCTCAGAATTAAACACATTAAGCAACCCAAGTCTAGGGAGGAGAGTCGGTGTGGGAAGTAGTTTTAAGGGATGTTCTTTTGTTTCCAAGAAGAAAAAAAAAAACGGTTCTTTAGGCAAGAATGAGTTCACAAGGTCTTAGAATATCCTGTTCACGCTGAGATTTCAAACATACGCAAAAATTTTCTACATTTTTAAGAGGTCATGCATGATAAGGAAGTAATTCACGTCCTACAGGGCCTACTAATAGCAGCACTAACTCTCCTTAATTCCCAGAACATGTTTCATATCCATATCAATATTGCAGGACAAATATCCAGCATCTACTGAAGTATTCCTACAGTAAGAGTTTCTCTCCATTTAAAATTGCAATAGTACAACTACATCTTAAACAGTTCTCAATCATCAGATCCCAGCATGATGACTACCAAACCACCTGTTTCTCAGAAAGCTGCTTATAAACGTGCGCTCCAAGGAAGCGATTTTCACAGCACCTCAGAAAACAGAATCCACACAATAGAGGACAAAATATAGCACTGCCCGAATGAAAAACAAACAAAAAACCAAAAAGCCACCACTTTAGTACAGGGACTGGATCCATCTTGAGAAGCAGTTTTGTCTCATTCATTTAATAGAAAGAAACTGACGCTGAGAATACCCTGGAAATGAGATCTCTCTGCCCCTTCTAACTGACCGCTCCGGACCAAATAAAGCATTTCTCAAGTTAAAGGGAGCATCTCTAAGAATCAGAATTTGAGTTACTAATAACTTAATAGAGGGGAAAACACTTATCACAGGAAATGGAGCAAAGGGCAAGAGAGGAAAAGTCAGTTTTCTAACTGGAAGGATTCTCTGCTCTGTGGGAGTACTACAGCAAGTCTCATGCTGTGGAAGGACGTTGGTATGGAGGTAATGCTAGTGGGTCAACCAGCCAATAGTTCAGCCAAGAAAATATATTTATGCCTTTGTATTCAGTTCTTCAAATATTTAGGCTGAGGTCAGAGGAAATCTCTTTCTTATCAGAAACTAAAGGTCTCACATTCTGTAAAGCAAATTATTTCAGACCTTTGCCACGGAACCCCCCAAAAGCCATATTTATGTAGGCAAAGTCAGCAGAAAGAAAAAAGATTAAAAAGCTAAAAAGCATTTTATCCTTTTCTTCAGAAAGGTATTGGAAGGCATACTCAAAATTCTGTTCAGCTTATCAAGGCAGTAATTCCAGGGTGAACATACTATTGGAATTAGGTTGTAGAGACTTTACAGGAACCCTTCATTCCTCAGATGAGTGAACAACATACATTCCCTATATAGTTTCCTCTCCATGGGTATAACAGACTCCTATTAATTCTGATAGAAACATGTAACCTCATAGAACAAGAGACCAACTCTTCCAAACAGAACTCAGACAGTTTATTTCTGGCGAAAGGTCCCTCAATGGAACTGTGCCAAGTGGGCACCTGAGATATTTTTATTTTTTTTAGTCCTCAAAATATTTCATTTTCTCCAAAGGTCTTTTGAGCTGATTTTAGCAAAGTCAAAGTACAGCATTCAAATCATCATTTCCTGACTCCTGGGGAATGTATTCCAAGTCACACACAAACTTCTGTAGGTGCCAGTATGAATGCCTCTTTTTAAATGAGTTCACTCATGCAATTGCTATCATTAAAATACGGAAAGAAAATCTGATGGTGCTAGAAGCAAAGCTGGCAGAGAAACTTTCTACTTTTAATAATTAAGATTTAAAATTAATGGTTAGATTGAAGATAAAACACCTTTTCATTTGGGCTGTAAAAATGTTTTCTTCACTCCACTTCAATAAGTGGGCAATGCAGTGAGGCAGAAAGCTAAATATAAATAGGTGGTAATACCTCACACTGGGACATGAAAGCATATATATACTTGGTTAGTGCCATACAGACCTCTTGCCAGGGTGGTTGTACTCAAAAAAGGTATAGTTTTCGTCCTTAATCCTAACTCTGTGAAAGTGTCTGATGACAGGTTCAGAAAAGCAACATATGCTGTATGTCAGTAGTAGTTTTGTGCTTCAACTACACTTCCACGCTTTCCCTTAACCTTCCTTACCCAGGAATACTCTTCCATGCTGCTTATAACAGCTCAACCAGCTTGCCTCAAATTAGAAAGAAGCTGAGGGCAGGGTTGTCATTGCTTCTGACACCACTAAGCAGAAGTTGTTCTGACTGAAGAACTTACTGGGATATGGCAGTGTTCTGCATGCCTCTCAGTAAGCTTCAAAGGAACATTTTCTGCTATTTTCTTACTTCTATTGGCATTCTCTTCGCCAGCTATAGCTTTTAGAGTCCATCTCACTTGCCTACCCCTCCTGAGACAATCCCAAGCAAATAAGCTGATGCCAGCACACTGACATTCATAAGCTGCTAACCAACCACTTAAGCTGTTCAGCATCAGCCATCCACAAATAACTTACATGCATGCATTCACAACCCAAGGAACTGTCAGTCAGTTGGTGCAGAGTAAAACAATCTCCTCCTGTTCCACTTGTCAGCTAAGCTCCCACAGGTAATTCATGAATAAATGTGTTAAAACTGGATAAAAGGTTTGGTGGGTAGAACACATACTTCAAGCTCAACTATTGAAATATGAGTCAAAATTCTAAGCAGTAGAAGATGCTTGGTCATTTATCTCTAGTTTTCAGTACAAGGTGTTTCTATACAGTGAATGCTTCCAGGCTCAGAAAACCAAACACACACAAACCAATGCAGTTCTAAGACAAAAACAGAAATCTTTCTGCAAGTTTTCCTTTCTTCCCCATCTGAAAATAATGAAACAGCCCCAGCCCAGATTTCTTCCCCCTCTTCCACACTCCATTGCAGCAAATACTTCACCTTAGTTCAAGCTCTCTGTCCCCTCTAATTAAAGCAAAAGTAAGAGGATTTTCAACCAGTCCAAGGACTTCCCTTCCACCAGCTTTATTACAATACTGAAAGCACAGGTTTTCGCAGCACCTCTTTTCTATCTTTGTACATCCAAGTACTTCAGTAATGAGATATAAAGGTAGAGGACTTAAAACAAAGCTTTACTATGGTCCACATAGATATATATCTATCTCATATCCGTGTCCTCATTCCCACCACCAAACAGATCCAAAAGCTCACAATGTTTTGATAAACACACCAAAAGTAGCCGGGGACATAAGTATTAAAACACATACAACAAGTTTATTTTATGCTGGTTTGTTTTATGGCTCTCCTCCAGTATTTTGGATGTACAGCCCCACTAGGGTCACAGCGCTAGAATTTTCCTTAAACAAGTCCCACTCGAAGGTCTAGGTCTGTTTTTCTCTCTCCATACCACCTGCATCTCAACACTCCTGAAAGAAAACAGAATTTATCCAGTGCAGAAAAGAATAATGATGTGTATGTACATCCCTCTGTACTGAGTCATCCCCCAGCTTGGTGTGCTACACCCCACCTTCCTTCATCGATGTGGTTTCCCAAGCAGTATGCGCGGAGGGATCTGTACAGAGCTGCAGAGGTGACTAACCACTTTGGCTCATCAGATCCAAAAGTTGGAGGGGATGCAACTCGAGGGTTTTCAAACAAGCTCAGTAAAATAGCTGGAGTATGTTGGTCCCGTCAAAGCCCAAGTGAGATGTGATCAGGGTTCCCTCAAGTATCCCACAATGGCTTTACACACAATGAGCCCCACCGTACAAGGCTCCAATGCCCCATTTTATATTCCCATCCACATCTTTCCAGTAAAAAGACATTAGAATCCCAAACCACACATTTTATTCTGTCTATCTCTAAGTAGTAGAAAAAGTTACAAGTCTTTTTTTTTTTTTTTACCAGGCAGTTGAGACTAATCTATAAGAAATATATGGAACAAGAGGGGGAAAAAAATGGCTGAAGGGAAGACAAAAAATGAAAACATTGCCTTCAGCCTCACTGAAGAAACTTTATACGTCTTTCTCAAAGAACGATGCCTCTTTCATGCACTTACAAAGACAGTTTTCATTCTTCACAAACACTACAGTGTAAAATCAAAAACAAACAATCCTCAGATCAACAAGAAAGATCTGACAGGTCTTCTCTATGAGGCAGACTGAACAATTTTTGGAGCAGGTAGTGGTGGGGTGAGTCATGACACACCTTTCATTCAGAAGTTGATAAACGAGTTCTGGGCAACTACTAGAGGCAGAAAGAAAGAGAGAAAGAAAAGACAAGTGTGAAATGATGAGTCAAAATACCCCCTTAAAGCAAAAGGTATAGTTTTGGTCTGCAAGAGGGATTTAGAAGCAATGTGTACTACCAAGAATCTTTCCCAGGAAAGACCCAACTTCCTGGCCCCAGAAACCACATGCTGAAAACTTTCACATGGTCAAGATCCAAAAGACACACACCACACACCTTGTGGAGCTGAAGAAAGGGAAAGCACTAGAAAGTGGTTCACAAGCTGGATGTGACAATAAACTCACATGATTCCTGCTACTCCTTTAGAGACAAGGTTGGGCCAGGCAGGTAGCTGGCTCTTAAGAAAATGTTGAAATATTGATCTCAGTAGTAGAGTTTTGAAGGAGCCTCTTAAGACTGCCTAGTCCAAGCCCCTTGCTCAAGCAGGGTCAGCTACAGCAAGTTGCCCAGGACCATGTCCATCTGGGCTTTGAGTATTTCAAAGGATAGAGTCACAGCTTTTATGGACAACCTATGTGAGTGTTCAGCCACATTCACGGCGAAAAATTTCTTGGGTTCAGATGGATTTCCTTGTGCTTCAGCTTATGCTCACTGCTACCTCCTGTCATTGGGCACCACTGAAAAGAATGCACTTTTGTTCAGCAAAGAGTCAAATTTCTCTAAAGTCCTCTTACCAACAAAGCCCCTGCTCTATGCAAGCATTTAGGGGACTTCTGTGTACAGATCAAGGTTGGCTGAATGACAAGACACTATTGCAGAAATTCTCTTATGAGCCAGTGTTTGCTAATTAGAGACAAGAACAAGCTGCAGAACAAAGATCCATGCATGGAAGAGGTACGTTAGAAATAAACACACCACTGCATTTTCCCATAAATCAAACTCATTATAGGTTCTCACATCACAAAAATTCACAGACAGGGTGTCAGTCACCCAAAAAAGTCTCCTCACATTTGTGGAAGGTGAGTCTTCACAGATCTTAATTCCACAGCATCAGGCGTCTGCCCCATTCTTTCTCAAAACCAAGTGTTAATGACAACACAATTTTGTCATTAACATTAAAAGTTGTGATTCCCCAGATAACTTAATACCAATAGAAGCAGAGTGAAAGAAAAACTCTTGACCGGTAATGCTTACCAAACTTTGTTAACGACAAAATTGTCAAAAACATTAAAAACTATGATTCCCCAGAGCATTTCACAAACAGAGGCAGGCTTAAAGAAAAGCTCTTGACTGGTAACACTTACCAAACTACTTTTGCCAGTTTTAGTACCATCCACAGGATAGCTACTGTCCCTGCATTAACTCAGGCAATGACAGTGAAAACACAACGGACCTGTTCATCTACCGGTTCCCATAGCAGGTAACACCATTGCTATTGCATTGGCCTGCTCCAAGACGTTCCCTAGAGGTGCAAGCCTACAGTCTCATTACATCATTGCTTGGGAAAAAGTCTTCGTAACTGGAGATGACCCAAACTAAAATAAAATACCCTTGGGTTAGAGTTTGAATTCTCTACAAGTTTAGGGCTTTGCAGAATTATTCCCTTTGTAAGCCTCAGCTGCTTGCAGTGAAGTCAGTGGATGTTTGACCACTGATTTCTGTGGGAATAGGATGGGATTTTAGCCACAGCAGGACTGCTAACCACTACCACCTAGTATTTGCCCTTCAGAAGCTCTTCAGGGCAAATGCTTAGAAAGTAGTTGAATTCAGTTTTTGTAAGCAAAACCCCAGGAAAACCCTTTCCCAGAGGTCAAGCCCTAATCCCTGAGGCCGAGGTGCAAGCTTTCTGGCACAACTTCTCCTGAGCCTGTTGTGTGGAAGATAAGGAATTTGAATGATTTCCTGCTCAGCAGCATGTAGTTCCCCGAACATCTGACAGCTTATGTGCTAGGGACTGTCTCCACAGAAACTTGGCTATAGAGACCATGAGGCTGAAAATTACAGCTTTCCAGTAGCAAACAGCTTATCTTTACTCCCTCACATTCTCCATCCTATGCTACTTTCTAACTGTACTCTCTTTACCATGGCTCTCTCAAAGTACTCCAGGTATGGCACTCCTCCTCCCAACAAGGTCTGAAGGAAAAGGTATTAACTCCCACACCAATGCAGAAGTGCTTCAGATAAAGCCGCTCCCCATGGGATCCTGAAATCAAACACACTCTCTAGTTCATGAAAACATCATGCGCCAAGCAAGCGTACACTTGCCACCCTCCCGCACAGTAGGCATTATCTATTAGATAAGCCTCCAATAGAGCCCTCAGGTGATGTCTTTTTCATAATCACTTCAAAATCAGAAAGGCTTCCCCTCAAGACAACTTGGTTATTTTCTCTGAAGACATAAAAGACAGGGAAAAACCAAAGGCAACCCTTACATTTCAGGCACCCCTATGCCAGAAAAGCAACGTAGACCTCAAGGACTAGGAACCAGGTGTCCTCTCTCTTCAGGAAATCTTTTACCACACAGCTGCATGGTCTCTTCAGGATACTCACCTGCTAGACTACACCCAGGAGATGCTGGGAGTAAGATTCCTTTCAGCAGAATTGCTCAATCTCCCTTGGGGCCAGGCCTACTACGTGCAGTAGCTAAGCTTATTCAGTCACATCTACAACGCAGCCTCATGGAATTAGTCTCTGACAGTTCTAAAGGCTTACCTGAAATGATGCCTGCAAAGACAGCTAGCCTGGCCTGTCCAAGTTGCATGTGGCCATCAAAACAGGGATTAATTGAAGAGAACATCTCAATGCATGCCATAAAAGGAACATTTTACTATTTAGAGGAAATGTAGGAAATCCTCTCTAAATTCACTGATCTTAGCAGTCTGCTTTGCAGCCTAGCCTTCTTCACCATTTTCACTTATAAGAAGAGGTTTATACATATGATCTGCAAACTTCCCTTGCCATACATGTACAGGACACATTTGAATTTCAATAAATAGAATTTAGTTTTAAAGAGAGTTTGACCCTTGCCATCAAGAGCATATTTTCACTAAACTATCCAGCTTCTATTTCAGTACAAAACAGGAGGCAAATTTCCAAAGAGTGTAACTTATCGAAAAGAGTTGGTCAAAAGGAAAAAGAACTCTCTTGAAATAGAAAAAAATTATTTGGAAAAGAAGCAAGCTATTTCAGTGTTGGGAATTCTATGGATGCCTTTTGAGATTATTTTTTTCAAAAAAAGAAAAGGAAAATAAAAATAAAAAATGTTTCCCCTCTCACCAATGTCTCTTCTCATTCTACTGAACTCAAAAGAACAGGATAGAGAAAAGAATTTAGAAAAATCTGTCACCATTGATTGCATAGCATTCAGCAGCATTAGAAGAAAGGAAGAAGGAAATAGTTACAAATAAATAGGTTTCTGGTGTGATTTATAACAAATTTTGAAATATCCAGCTCTCATAAGAATGTGGAAACACGTGGGAAACTCTATGTCTTCTTCAAAATTTGGCAATTCTGAGAACAGACCTTTTAATGGGAAAATCTTAATGGAAAAATTTGCATGAGACATACTGAGTTCTTTCGAAAGTCTAACCACCAGTGTCAGTAAAGGAGATGAATGCTTACCAAGATCTCGCCTGTTTTCTCAGAATAGTCACTCAAACAGCCAGGGGATGATCTTCTCCAACTTCAACACCTGTAGGCTATTACCAACTGCGGTCCTTCAGCAACAGCAATCATTTAGCTGCTAGTTTGGTCAGGAATATGGAGTTCTCCTTTACCCCTGAGCTGCCTCATCCACTCTGAATGGGTAGTATAGCACAACAGTAGGAGAGAGAATAAACAAGATCCACTGGGCTACTTGCCTTGTGCTATAATGTACAGGGGCAAAAGTAACAGCAGATCTCCGTTCGACTTGCAGGACAAGTGCGTGAAGCACAGATAGCAACTCAGCATTCAAATATCCCTTCTTTTGCTGAGAAATTTTGAATGGCACAATGCTTGGGGAGGAAAAAAGAGTTTTAAAAAAATCAGAAATACAAATACACATGAAAGCCGTATAACAACCATTGCCGAAGGAACCACAAAGCGGGAATATTGAGCTGTGTCCACAACCTGACGTGTTCCCTCTTAGATCTGCTCAAACCTTCTCACTTTTCAATTTGCATTTCAAGAAAACAACTAATACCAAAAAAAACAAACAACCCACAACTTTAAGGCGCACGTGGAAGGTACTGCATATTGGAGCACAGGAAACTAAGTGGCACCATGCAGTGATAAGAAGATAAAGGTAACTCAGGAGGACATTTCCACGTGTTAGCTGGGCAACAAGTGAATATAGGCTGGAAGCATGAAGGATGTAAAAGGAGGCAGTGCAAAACTCCAGCCTCATGTTTATTTGGTTACCATCGGCCTCAGTGAGACTTACAGTCACAAACCCAATAGACAATCTTATGACCTATAAAGCTGAAAGGGTTGTACCAATCAGTCAGTCTAACCTCATGCATAGCAAAGGCCACAGGATTGCCATAAATTAATTCCTGCCTGAAGTAGAATATAACTTTTCAATAGGCATCTCATTTGATTTAAAGATTTCCAGCAGGAGAAAAATCTACCACAACCCTCAGTAAACTCTCTCTCACTTTAGAAATTTGTGCCTCATCTGCCAAGTTTCTATTCCCAGAGCCTGGGCCCTGACTTACTTTTCCCAGATTGGAGAACGCTATCATTGAGCGTTCTCTGTATTATTCATTATAAATGGTGATCAACAAGTCATCTTTTAAGCACTTCTATAAATAATTACAGGATAAGCTTTTGAGTCTCATCCATCAATACCTAGGATTAATCAATGTTAAATTCCATAACCTTCCATCTACTGCCTCTGTAGTGATCTGTCATGTGTATAATGGTCACTTGAAAAATAGCAAGCTCTTGGGTTGAAAGAGCTATTCAAGTTTAAAACAGAACAAGTTATGTCTCACGGCAACCTGGCAAGACACGAGGATATCACAATAGAGGTATGAAGAGAATGATGGTCTGCTTAAGATCATACAGCAAGTAAGCGGCAGAGCCCAGAGTAATGCCAGTTAATTCTGATTTTAAATCCTGGTCCTTGTTCACAATACCATCTTTCTGCAAAACACAAGACAGAAGCTATTCTAAAAACAAAACAAAAAACCACATCCTGAAAACTCTCCAGATTTAGAGCAAGGTTTTTGAGCTATTTGCATGCAACTGAAAGTAATATAGAAAAAATCTTGGGATCTGCATAATAGTATCCTTCCTGATTATTCTGAGGCATAGAAAACATACCAAGTAAATTAAACTCTTCGGCCTGCATCCACAGCAGGCCCACTCACAGATTCTTGTTCTTTTACAACTTCGGAGGTTCTTGGCAAGACAAGTTTCAGCAGCCTACTGAGGCTTTACTATTGATTTGATTTCTAAGAACTAAGTAGTCAACAAGTTCTCTTAGTTCCAGTTGTAAGTCTGTCTCACAAATTCCAGTTTGCTAATGTAAACACCATTAAAAACAAAACCAACAACTTTAAAAATAAAATATTTGAAAGTCAGTTTCCCTTCTTTACTAGCTGCCAAGAGCAGAGTTCAGGGCTCTGTGCTTCTCAAGTTGATGAAATCATTAACACCTACAGCAGCGTCAGGAATGTAACTCTGCCCTCAGGACTTGGTAAGTAATAAGAAACTGGTGTCAGTTTCACCTTTAAAAACCAGTTCC
The DNA here is from genome assembly GCA_013400375.1 of Thinocorus orbignyianus. Lineage (NCBI taxonomy): Eukaryota > Metazoa > Chordata > Aves > Ciconiiformes > Thinocoridae > Thinocorus > Thinocorus orbignyianus. The sequence goes on from VXBW01002575.1 coordinate 428,165, forward strand.
AAGTAATAAATTTCCAATTTCAGATCTGGATGGAAACCCAGCCCAAGCAGCAGAGCAGAGCACAATTCAGAGGACATTGTTCAAAAAGTATCAATGCTGTGCCAGCAAGACGCTCGCAAAAAGTCAGATGATGCCTACCATAAAACTATGCCTTGCTGCAAAACGCACCCAGCAGAGTGCATGGAGAGTTACTACAAAAAAACAGTGTACAACACTCACAGTACAGTAAACTCGATTCATTTTCTCTTTAGCCAGTCACTTTCTTGCTACAGACGCCAGACCAAGACTTAGGAAAACCTTGTGTGGCAACATCAGGCAGCAGTCAGCCAGTCTGGAAGCTAGAGAGTCAGTGTGAATTACAGAGTCTGTATGCATTTAGCAGCTTCAGTAAAGGACCCCCTTTATATTCATTACAACACAGTTCTGTCTTTGCTACTACAAGGGGTGCTACAGAGGAGGCATTAGCAGCTGCTCCTTGAAAGAGTCATGGTCTTCTAACAGGATAAAAGTGGGATGCTACCCTCCTTTCAGCAATGACAGTCTCAAGAGCCTCATAGCACATAGCAATAGTTTTGTTGTGGCTCGTCTTCTTCTTCCTGAACACAGCACAGCAGGTAGAATCTTACACAAGTTGTACATGCCGCTTTCCATTTTCAGGGGGGAAGGTAGACATGACTAGAAGTTCAGTACTATCCTTATGCCATTAATTTATTTAGGTCTGCCTAACAAGCAGCACAGCTGCCTTTCTAGTGCATCAGACCACTTAAACCAATGCTTCCAACTGTGACCTCCAATCCATGCCGTATGGGCTTTAGAACTGGAGTATGAGATGCTTCATGGCCCCCTCCCTCATATTTTCATGTTCCTCAGCTGAATTCACTCTTGTGTTACAAGGCAAAGGGGAAAATAAACACCACAGTGATGGGCTGCCATCGATTCAGTATACATTTCAAGCTCAAGGCAAACTTTATCTTTCATTGCGTTAATATGGGATGCTCAGAGTGCCCTAACATGCCAAATGTCCTGCAAGTTGATGTGTATATTGATGCACCTCTTTTGACACTAGTGCTATGTTTTGTTCCTCCCTGTAAACATACGTCAGGCACCTTTCCTGAAAACACTCCCTCTGACGCGTGGTCCAGCGCACTGCTGGTACTATATGTCAGTCCTCCTGTAAAATTCACTTCCTTGTGTCCTACCAATAGCCCAACAGTCCAGGATTCTCAGTCATTTCCTGTCCCTTGGATTAGCATCCAACGATGTCCTGTTTACATTTCAGGGCTGTGGTGGAAATAAACATCATAATGTCAGGACATTCCATCAGCAGGATTCCAGTGCAACCATGCTGGGTTACAAGCAGGATGCTGAACCAAGTATGGTCTGACTTTTTATTTTATCAGCTTTCCTCTTCCTTATACTTCCATTACCTACCCAAAATGCCAGAGAGCACCTTCTAGCGAGTCAGTCCTTGCAAGTAGTGAACACACTGGAAGGGTATTTATAATCACAAAGTTACTAAATCAAGGGAATTAGCAAGTCAGCAAATAAATACAACAAGCAAGGAAGAAGTACTGAATCACAAAAAGAATTTTATTTCTTTAGTAAACAGAATTTCAAAGCAATATGATCATCCCTCCACCTAGCAGATGACAAAAACTGAGACATGGATAAGGCAAAGCCACTTCCGGTTTGATGGTCACAAGTACTAAATTCTGCTGTCAACTACAGCACCAGTAGGGGCAAAGGAAGGTCAAAATTAAATCATTTCAATTATTCCTAATAATATTTCACCTACTTAAATAGCAATACTTGAATAGTCAGAGGAGACATCACAAATGCATCTGCTATTAAATCTCAGTCAAAAGAGACTTATTTTCATTTAAGCAGGTTATAAAATATCTGGACTAGAAAACAGCTTGTTAGCAAATAATCTGTCCTGTGGTATGATTAGAAACTCTCTGTTTCTCACCCCAGTAATGTACAAACAAATGCTGTCTTCTCCATTCCAATTAGAGTATTGAATGTAAATCTTATGAAGAAGGATCTCTCAAGCCACACAAACTGGATGGCTACCAAGGACAGGCTGGACGCTCTGAAAGCAAAATTTTTTATGATGCACTGGATCTCTCAGAACCAGAGAGAGCGAAAAAAGAGAAAGATATATCAAGCTTGTGTACTCTGTTTGTCCCACTGCAATGAACAGTATTTTGTTGAGTGCTGGACAATATTTTGTTGAGCAATCAGTTCAATCTACATTTTAAAGTGTTGCCATTTTACACACAATAAAATTACTGTACAAGTCTTGATCCTTGAGGTAATATCACTGGAAACCAGAAGATGATGCCATTGGAATGAATGCTTAGTGTTTCGGTTTGAATTGACATGGAAATGGCTCCCTAAGACTTGTGTAAGATTCTCATGCCCAAGTGGAAACCCAGGCTTAGAGCTACCTTTAAGACATTTTTGTACAATGCTGTAGTCCCACAGGTATCTCATTAACTAAAAGTGATAGCCATGACTATCTGGAAATTCCAGCAAGAGTGATGAGAGCTGCAATCTACTTCCTAAATAAAGCAAGGAAGACGAGACCCGTGCCCTGAACTTGCAGTGGTCTCCCCTTCCACCTCTGTAGGTGTCATTTGTTAGCCACTGTTCATCAAATAGATTATACCTGCCAGATGACAAGGACAGCTTTGAGAATCTGCCTCAGGTGCCACAACGCCATGCAGAACATTTTCTGTTCTGTGAAATTTGTTCCAGAAGAAACATATAGAAGCCTAAGCCACATTTAGACCATGATACAAGACTCACCTCTTTGTCCAAAGCAAAGTGTGAACTGTAGACTCAGAACCCCCTGGCGCTTTTCCATGAGCTGTATTTTTCTTTCTCCCTGTCCCTGAAGTTTACAAGCACATTGTTGGAGGCAGGTAGGGAGCACTGGCACTTTTGCTCCCCTTGTTTGGGAAGCCGTTAATTTAAACCATGTGCACAAAGTGAAGTCTCAACAAGGACATTACAAACGCATGTAACGATGTGCTGCCTGCTGGCGATCAGTGGGAAAAAAAGGGGAGGAGTAGTTTACTAGTTTAGCCTGCTCCTAATGGACAAGCTTCCACATCACGAAACCAAATACAGCAGCTGCTACTAATCCCATAAATCAGCCACCTCTCCAGAACAGCCAAGCAGTGAATGGACAGACACTGACCGAGCTGCTCTCTCCCAACACACTTCTGCAGGACCCGAGTGCACTGGCAAGACAGAGCGTGAGCAAATGTGATGTATGTTGCCCACGCTTTGCCTGCCACTTTCACCCCTTTAACAAATAGTGCACTAACTTTAAAAGGAATCAGTGGGCCCAAGTTAAAAATAAAGCACAAGTTGGCTTCTATGAGAAAGCAACCGAGCCAATGCCATTTATAGTAATTCAACGTGTCACTGAATAGCATCATTTTTATAAATACACTGAAAGCCGGACATGAAATAACTGGTTAACAGCTCCCTAATCACAAGGGCTTCCTCTGCTACACATTTTTCCTATTTGTCCAATGGCTTCTGTTTTATATCTAGTTTGCTAATGGAAAGAGGGGAAGGGGAGGGGGGAAAATTGGCCTAAACTGATCCTGCAGATGCACAGAGCTGGGGCCTCAAACACTGGCTTCTTTTCTGCAGCCACCAAAGGGCGGTGGGGAAGAGACATTTCAGCAAAATTCTTTCTCTGCAGCAACTACCACAGAAACACATTTCCCTCTGTTTGGAGCCATTCAAAATAACTGCAGCTCAAATGCCAGAAGAATATTTTGTGCTTCCTGCATTCATAAGGAGAAAGAGATGGGAAAATACTGAAGAAAGTTCCTAGTATGGGGGTCTCAAAACAGCACTAGAAGTCTTCAGAGAAAAGTGCACTCTCATAAAGAAAGTAAAATGAAACTAGCCCCAAAATATTTGTCCTTTAATGATCCCAAAGTGTTTTACAACCATGCACAGGAAATATATTATTTTATAAGACGACTCATCTTCCAGGCCATGCAAACCATTCGGATTTTTAGAAAACCTCTCTATACCCAACTTCTCACAACTGCCCGGAATCCCTTTGCACGTGTGACTGCGTGCAGCAGAAGCAGCTATTATAATTTCAGCACGTACCAAAATAAGTAAACAAAACTTCCATTTCCATTCAGAAATGTTGACTTCTGTGTCTGCACTGCTTGGAAGGTAGGATGCCAAAGCACATTGGAGCCTGTGCACTTCTGCCATGGACAACCTGCCTTGCGTGAACAGAAGTGGGCAGAGGATGGGAAGAAGCTACACACTGTCACAAAACCACAAGGCCAGAAAAAAGGTGAGGGATTCACCATCTACTCAAAGCTGCATCCACCTTTGCTCTGTCCACTTTAATTTTAAGCTACCTGATACACACTCAGTGTTTTAAATCTGCAAAGATGGAGGAGAGGGCTACTGTACATACAAGCAGAATGTAAATCTGAGAGTTGTCAAAACTGAGGTTGGTAAGAGAGGCAAGAAGTAAACATCTGCCTTGTATTCTTTGTCCATGAGGCCCTTAACTTCAGTGAATTGTTTGACTGGCTCACCTATTTCTGGACTGCAGTACTAGTCCCAGAAATAGGCATGTAAACCTCCTACACTACCATAGCTGCAAGCATTTCCATATCAAAACCATGCCTATGTTACTGTGTCCTTGCAGCCCACCATCAGCATCTAAAGGGGTGCAGTTTCCTGTGTTGTGAGGATTTATACTTATTTTCCACTCAATTGTCAAAAATTTGTCTATCCAGAAAGGAAGCAAAGAGACTGGTGATAAACACAGGAGGGCTAATGGCACTGAAACAATCTTACCTCAGTACTCCTTGCAGTGTGGGCAGGTTCTAGCCTCTGACCTATACTTCCAACTGCTTAGGGTAGGTTGTGCTTAAAGCACCTCCAGGTCTGGGTTAAAAGCATTTCTCTTTTTGAACAGCAGGAGTGAATTTGGGAAAAACTTAGGAATGCATGAGAAGAAACTGGGCTCTGAAGACCACTTCAGACTAAACCAAAACCAACCAACCAACAAAAAACAAAACAAAACAAAACAAAAAAAAAAAAACAACAAAAAAAAAAAAAAACAAAAAAAACCCAAAAGAGTTTATTCACCTGATGGCTTCAATCCACTTTACGAAGCAGGTCATTTATGGCTAAGCTTTATATTTCCCCACTAAGGAATCCTGACACAGTAGGAAACAACCAAACCAGCCGCAGATTCAGGAATGACTGACTGCAACACAGGGACTTTGCCATCAGTAGAGTTGGCAAAGGAGAAAGAAAAGCAAGAAGCAGTTTTCATTGGAACCACGGACACATGCGAGCCAGAGGCACCATGAGGTCTGTTCCCTCCCTTCTTCTCGTTCTATCTCCTTTCACCACTTGCTGTCAGGGCATAGTGTTCACAGAAACAACCCAGCACATTTTTTTCTATAATAAATACTGCAGTACTTCAAGGGGTAGTCCTTTCCTCTTGCTGAAGAATGAGGGGGAAAATGCTACCCAGAGTGCTTGGTATTGCTGGTCCAAATGCAGATGCCTTGCCTTGTGCGACATGAAGTCAGAGAAGATGATGGCCCAGCAGCAAGCGCCTCGACATGCTGAGTGGGATTACAAACCAGGGCCTGCACTTTGTATGAAAAAGCAGCAAGCAGACTGCCAAGACCCCTCTTTAAATACATTTCAAAGTGGGTTATTGTGAGGAGTGTGAGCACTATGATCTCAGCTGCCAACAAGCACTTCTGCGGGAAGCAGTTTGCAAGCAGGAACTCATTCTCCCAACAATCCAGGCTTTGACCCATATTCATGCTGTGCAGTTAATCTAAGTGGAATTAGTGCTGGTGAAAGGGGCCATATGGACAGCCCTTGAGACAGAAATCTTATTTACCCACAGAAATTCCCCTGTGGCCAGCAGCATTGTAAGATACATCTTACATGCATGTGCCAAAGCCACGTGCAATTCTCTCCAGCTCCCTAAACAACTAATCCTAGACTATCCAACCCCAACTTTCTGTAAGATTGCAGAGAAAGATTTTGTGATTCCTAGATTCATGCGAAGTAAAGAGAAGAGTGACTCAAAAGCATTTTTATATAGCACAGAACACCTATCAGTGTTTTCTGATTAGCACCAAGTCTGTCTTGGTCTGAACAGAAGACAACCAAGAACATATCTTTGGCATATCTGGTCCAATTAAAAAATAAACCCATTGTGTTATAACCAAAACATGTTTTGCTGTACTTGCCTGATAGTATTTTCCTCACTCTCTTATCAGGCTACAGCTCCTCTAGTTCTACTCCAGAATTGCTTAATAATGACAGACCAAAACTTCCAGTTAACTTCTCCTTTAGTTATTATGAGGATGAAAGACACAAGAGGAACATAAAGCCAGCAAGGCAGAAGTTAAGCCTGGACTTAGATCCTACTTTTCCTGGAAAGTGAGACTTATAACATAATTCCCCTGTGTCTTCACTACGCACATGGATCACGTCTATACAAACTTTGGAGGGCTCCATGCATATTCCTCACACGCAAGATAGCAGCGTATCACACAGCTGTCAGAGAAGCATCCCTGGTTAACATTCTTTAGCTTGTTTTATGAACTGAGATTTTGCAGAGGAGAAAAGCAAATAGAATAAGCTGTCCAAACCTAGCAGTATGTGGTGGTATATGAGTAGGGAGACAGGCAAAGATAGGTGTATCACACATTCATGCAATGACAGAGCAAGCCAGAACATATTTTCTTCTCAGTTAGAATGTATGTGCTGGAACAACTATAGTAGCCCAGGCCACTTTCATTTCTGAAAAGGCAATGGTAGATGATGTAAGGAAACCTGAAGTTAGATTCACTGTTGTTCAGCAAGAGTTAGCAGAAACAACAACTAGCTCCCTAACTTGTATTTCTCCAAGTTTTCAAATGGAAATATTCCTTATTTAATTACTTTATAGTCATCCTACATAGGGCATGCCAAGCACACTTCTCTGGTAGATTCTTCTACATGAGAGCAGGTTAAAGTATTACAGTGGTTCATTGCCTTTTAGTATCATATGCTTTCATGCTAACGACTGAAATTCTGGATTGACCACCAGTGACAGGCACCGAAACAATTTAAAAGCTCTTTGGTGCAGACATCTTGAAGCTATCAGAGAAGCAAAGAGCAAGGACGTAATGTCACCAGCAGAACAGGTACAGCTTCAAAGACAAGCAGAAAGCCTCACCGCTTTCCTGTATCCTGTCATCCCTGACCACCATCTTTGCGTGATGAGAGCATATTAGACTTTCAAAAGAGCGTGAGGAGTGAGCAGAGGCAACATTATATCTTGAGCTTATCCCTGGATGAAGATATGCTTATGTTTGCATGCCATTGCCCTGTTGCACATTCCAGAGTGAGACTACTCAGCTTCATCTGTCCCTGGCTTCTACAGTCAGAGAGGGCTGTATGTTTGAGGAGATAGGGTAGTGATTAATTTGTGGCATGTCTGCCTTCAGCCCTGGGAAATGAGACTGGCATAATATTCACTTCCGCCTTCCTACTGAACTTAGGGGTAAATAGCAATGCAGTACTGAACTAAAAACATTTTTCCCCATGAAACTGGGAGTCAGCAAGTGTTTACCTTGGCGCTAAACCCTCTGTTCCACCAAAGCAGAGTGTTGGAAGAGTTATGCACCAGGACAGTCTTCTTATATAGCAAGTGTTTGGGGAACTCACAAAAAAGCCTTGTCCAGTCTGAAATCCCACTTGGAAAAGGCTCATGAAACACTAGTTCTTTGCCCTTCCAAGTGGCCAAACAGTGTTAAATATCTCTTGCATATAAGACAACCCCAGTCCTGCTTTTGTTTCTTAAAGTAGTGCTGTTCACACAAATTATCCTGTATCAGATCCTCAGCTTCTTTATATTGAAAGTTTGTTGGAACAGTAGCAGCTTCTCCTTTTGTTCCCCATTGGAGCTTAGCTGCAAAGAATTAGTCAGATCTGCATTGGTAACATCTTCTATGGCCAAGAATCAAGCCCAGAGAAAGCATCAGAAGTTCTCTGACCTTAAATATATTCTCCTGTGCTTGCTCTGTGTTCTCAGTTACAGCCATCATTCACCTCAGAGGGATCAGTTTCCCTTTGAACCCATTGAGTATGATCACATAGTCATAGCAACATCTTCCCAAAGCACTGCTAATACTGGACCACTCAGGATGGTGTCACAGTGAACAAGTGGGTAACACGATGAACATATTCAATTCATACAAAGTACTAGACATTGAATTCACCAGACCAGACTAGCACTACTCCTTATTGCTTACAATATCTACGCACAGCAGGATTTATGCCACAAGGTCCTCCATTCCAAGAATCTAAAGACTGTAATAGAAATGATTAATGTACAGGAGGTGATTTGTTTCATACGCTAACTCAGCTCTAAGCTTCCTGCTATATGAATAAATGCACAGCCCACACTACCTAACACCAGATGGAAAGGTATTGCTCTAAAACAATGATCAGGATGGACCATTATGATCATTAAACCTGACCTCTTGTAGAGTACAAACTACAGAATCTCACCTAACAACTTCTCACCCTCTCTCTGTTATAGAGGTGGAAACAGAGCTGTCACTACATGGTATAATACTTCTTTTTTTTTCTGACTTCCAACTACAAAAGGTCAGGAGATGTTTCTTAACAGCCAAAAACACTTCATCAAATCATATTTGATAACCACTCAAATTCTGGATCAAGTTTTCTACTTGACCCTCCTTACACAAAGATTAGTAAATGCTTTACCAGCATCGGTGAATTTAGTCTCAAGTCATGGCTTAAAGGAGTTCTCTTTCTGCTATTTCACAGAATTAGGAATCAGAAAACTACAACAGAACAGGATTTGTAGATCTACAAAAAGAACTTAAGTCTCCTACTTCCAAGATCAGGCCTATTTTTGAAACAGTAGTTTCCTTTAAATTAACCAGGTAATGCAGAAAACTAGTCATTTTTTCACTGTTTTTCATAGCAGGGCCCAGAAGGGACAAAAATAATCACATGACCTCCACTATACTGAACAGTAGAAATTAAAGTTTGTATTTCTCCAAGTGCTTTCTCATGTTCTTCCTCAAAACCCAGAATTTGTCCATCACTGAAACAGGTTATAGATGTTCACCCAACAATAAGTACAATGGCATGGTAGGACTGCTCAGTTACAGAGAAAGTAGCACATATTTTAGCATGGAGTACCTTCTAAATATGCAAGGACAAGCAAGATCCAAGCAGGCAGGTCAAGGCTGTTTGGGTTTTCCCTTTCAGAGGAAGGGGATTGGAGCCACAAGAAGTAAAAANAACCAACCAATCAAAATGCCCTCCAGACTTGTACTTGAGTACTTCTAAAAGGTCTCTTCTCTTTGTGTAGATGTAACACAACTTTGAATCTGCAGGATACAGGCTTCACCACAAGACTTTTTTCTACATCTTACCAAACATTCACTTCACTGGCAGTTCATCAGGACTAGATAGCTGTGACTTTCAAATGTTGCAGGGAAAACATTTAGGAATCCTGCTCAAATATAATTTTCCTCCCAGTCTAGTAAGCATTTCTGACTGAGGCAATCAGAAAACATCTACGCTACCACAAAGCTAAGAAATAGCTACAGGTTTGATGCCTCTGGCCAAATTCTTTGCTCAGTCATAGAAGAACAAATGTGCTGGCCTTCAGCAGGATTTTCTTAGTATTTCAAAGATGCCCTTGGCCTCTAATGGGATGGAAGATGTAAATGACCAAGAACTTGACTCAAAATTGCCTACGGTCATTAAGACCCAACTACTAGGTTGGTAGCTATTTCCGCTAATTTTTATTATGTCATTATTTTGTTCCCATCAACACCACTTGAATGCAGTGCCTTTCCTTTTGACCTGTTCAGGCAATTCCTTCTCATTTTCCAGACTGATCATAACCCCTATTCAGTGTCCTGAGAAAGATACAGTCTCTTCCTCTACTTTGCTTTTGAACAAATCTAAGAACTCTGGTACTAGTCTTCTGAATCCCATTAAGTTTCACGTAGTAATGATATAGTTTCTTCTCTCAGAAACAGCAAGTAGGCTCCACCACTCTGCCTGGTACAAAGTGCTTGTGATCTCTACGACAGACAAGTATTTGTAGGGCCAAAGAAATTCTGTATGCTCAGTGGGTGTACAGCGGAAAAGAAGAGTATCTAGAGAGGTGAGGCAGACACTGTAACTAGCATAAAAGCTATAAAAGCCACATTTCAGTAAACTGTATTTGCAGCCTTCAGGACTGTAAACCAACCTCTGACAGGAGTTGGAAAGTATATGTCCTCTCTACCACCTTTCTGATCTTGAAAAAAAAGGTGAGGGTGGAAGTAAAAAAGGGACATGTTTTCCTTAGACTGGAACTATGTTGAATGGCTCCAGAACACAGGAGAAAAAACATTATATCTGCTAGAAAGTATGAAATATGGGAATCTTAAACTGTGTGATTTGTATGGGATGAAGAGGATGTAACACTGTGAAGTTTAGCTCATCCTTTCCTCAGCATAATGCTTTTCTACTTCCCTTGCCAAAGTCATTATTCTTCAAGATGTAAGTTGATCAAAAGTTGAGAGCAAGGACAGTTACCCTTGTAACTGGCAAGTTACTTGTGCAAGGAATGCAGGGGAGTATGCGTTGGCTTACATTAGAGATGAGATTCCAGCTGAAATGATTATTTGTTCCCTCTTGGCACAACAGTTGTTAAACTGCTACGTTTTGCTACTGTAACAGGACTTTCTAACCTCACTGTTTCTGTACCAATTTAATACTTATTTCTGTTGAAGTTGCTGCCAGTGCAAGGTCCCAAAATACTGGGCCCCACCGCAGCTAGAAGGAAAAGAAGGTACAATGGAACCAGGGAGGGGTTAAAGAAAACACAGAGAAGAACATTGTACTTGGCTGTACAAGTAACTTGTGAATATGTCTCAAGAAATGTCCTGGATTATCAACTGTAATAAAATCTCTCAATGAGGAAAACAGGGTGTCCTAAAGAACTAAGAGTTCTGGTTTTCTGTGTTCACTTCATGCACAGTTTGAAAAGATTCCCTTTATAAAATTAGCTGGGGGGAAAGAAAAAAATAAATCAACAAACAACAACAACAAAATAGCCACAGAAAGCTTATTATTTCAGGTAGCTAGAGACAGATTTAACCACTTTTCCTGTAAGGAGAAAGACAGCAAAATACCATTTGGGACACAGATAGGAAAGCAAGGATACAGAAATAAGGAAGGGTTTTTTATGTAGTTCTTATTCACAGTCAACTTTAAGTGGTACATCGAGAGCCTAACTGTTAGTCTGGGGGCAGAATTTCCTCCATAGAGAATGTATTTGAATAAAGGAGGATGACGTGGGGCTGAAATAATGATCAAAGAACAAAATGGTCCCCAAATTACACAGGTGTACGCTTAAGGCGGGCAGCTGTTTGTCAGGCAAGAAGACTTCAGAAGCAAAGATCTCAGAGTTGGTATAGCACTATCCTCTCTATATCATCTACTGTGCAGTAGTCCTTTTGCCTATCTTTAAGCAAGAGTTGGTAATATCTGTAAGACAAAGGTCAGAACCAGCATTCTGTGCTATTATAGCACTAATTATTTCCCCTGAGTTTGAGGAAGACTCTTCAAGTTGCCACGTAAGTTCCCCATTTCCTATTGCAATATAATGGCTTAGCACATGAACATTTCTCTTTATCCAGCACCTGGATTCGTTGAGTGGGAAGACGTAACTAGTGAACTTACTCCTTCCTCAGAAGTTTATAATTTTCATGTTGATATCCTAAGATCTCTGCATGCCAGAAACACGGGACGAGTGCCTGCATGCATTTCGATACAAGACTACTTGGGTTTGTTTTTTGTTGTTTTTATATTTGCTTTAGTGTCATCTTGATACGGTTGAAAACTACTTCAGTCTCCAGCTCCCTACCTGTTGAGGTTAGGCTGGTATGTTCGCTAGTAATTTTTTTTTTTTTTTTTTTAAACAGCCAAGATTGAAAAGTTAGTCTTTCTAAACAGAGCAGCCACCTCAAAAAATTCGGCAGTCTATTTCAAATGCTGGTTAAGGGGCTAAGCTCTGCTTTATCTCAGGCATGCTTTTAGGGCGCCTCAACTACGTGCAAGGACAAAACGCAATAAAAGATTTTTGAAAAAGGAAAAAGAGCAAGCAACAAACCTTATCTTCCCATCTTCATCATAAAAATGCAAAGCTACCCATATGGCCCACTGCAAAAGAATGCATTTCCTGGAGGCACTGTGCTGTCTCACTAGCACACACATACAAGATGTACTGTACAGATATCAAATGGAGGTCACAAAATCCCACTGCTGACCAGAAAAAAAAAAAAAAAATCCTCATATTTCACAGTCAGGAGATTCTCACACAGCCACATTTCACAACACAGCAGCTGAGTAAGGATTTTTAAAAACAGCAAAAGCATCAAAGTATGTTTAAGGTCCCAGATACATGATTTCTGCTCAAAATAAAAACTGTCTGTTCCCACTGTTTAGGAGAAGAGAGTTGGATTGTGGTTGTGGGTTTGTACAATGACGTGCATGCACAGCATCAAGCTAGGAAGCTTGTGGATCCATGAAGAAGAACGTGAGCACGAGTTCATGTAGCCCAGGAGAAAAGCGTGTGATTGCATGCCTATTGGCGTACCTAGGCGTACACATGTTGATCAGGCAGGATGAAGGCAGAAACACAAGTTCACACACATGCAATTCTTACCTCGTCTCTGTATACAAATCAGAGATTTAGAGTCTGAGTGCAATAACTTGGCAGTCAGAAAAGAGCGATGTTTCTCATGTAGAAAATACCACCCAAGTTGAAAAAGCCATTTTTCTTGCTGCTCTTCCATTCCATGTGCATGTTGGCACCTCATGCCGACATGAAGTCATAGTATATTCCAGGAACAGCTCTAGCTTTAGCTTTTTTTTTTTTTTTTCTTTAAAAAAGAACCAGAACTGGCAATTTTACCAAAATTGGCTTAAACCATGAAGACTGAGACCCTGAAAGGTATGTAGATGCTTTAATCACAGAACAACCATCCTCCAAGGGAAATCTTGGGAATCTGTGTTCCTGTGAACATCAGCAGAGTCAAAACCACAGTGAGGTCATTTGATGACTGTGGAAGAAGACAGAGACTTCTTCAGACTCTTATCCAGTTTGCCTGCACTGTATTAATAACCTGGGACTTCTGACATCCATAATGTTATCCAATCATTTCTGATAAAAACAGGAGAGGATTATGTACATTTCACTGTATATGACAGCATCAACTGAGGGGCTTTGAAGCAACTCTGTGGGTCTTGGATAGCTTCTTTATGCTTTTAAGCCACTGGCTGCTTCAGTTGGAATCCAAACAGTGTTTTTCTATGATAGGTCTTCCTTCACAGACATTAATTATTTTCTAGAGCTTTCTGGACCATCTGATGAAACAAAAGATTGGAAACATAAACATCTACTCTGACTGCTCAGTGCTGCTACCAATCTAAGCTTTTCAATGACCCTAAAACCACAGAACCTATCTTCTCCAGTTTCCCAAAGCTGTGCCACAGGATCTATATCCTGTCCCTCCAACTTCTAACCCACCAACAAAACGACAGGAGCCTCGGGCATTAAAGCAGCATTCAGCAGGCGCCACCAGGATTCCAGGCAGAGAATTAAAAGCTGGTTTTGCTTTGTAGTGACGAGAAATTATTCCAGCTAACCAATGTTCTGCAGCAGGAAGAGACAAAGACTTTGTCATCTCTATCAAGTCTGAACAGGCAAAAAACTCCCAGCAGAAATCAAATATTATGGAACCCTACCTGACAAATATTGATATGTCTTAAGCCCCAGGTTGGCAACATTAGACTGGCATGCCAGAGGAAGATGGGAAGAAAGGTTTCTCTGAAACTATGACTCCTCATTGTCCAACCAGCTAAAGGATGACAGTTATTCATCAATCAACACTGTTTCCAGCCATGCACTTTTGGTGGGGTGGCTTTTTGGTGGGTTTTGAGGGCTTAGACTGAAAGTGAAACAAAATATGCATCGCTTCAAACACTGAGAAACTACATGCACCAAATAATACCTATGCTAATTCTGCAGGTCTACTATTGGAAACTCCTGCTTCATTATCGTGGTTAAAGTGCCACCAACATGTTCAGATAAAAGTACAAACTGACGACAGATATTATTTCCTAAATATATTTAGCCACATGCACAGATGGGAAAAGAACACATTATCAAGGGATCAAGAGCAACTCTAAATACAAGAAAAATTTTATCAGATTCTCCAACTTCACGCATTGGTCTCAATCACACAAGCAACACTTTAATGTGCTTTGTCCTCTGAGCAAAGCTTAACTCCCTCTTATTCTGAAGCTCATGGACTGCAAGGAATCTGGACAATTTTTTAAACTCAGATGCCACAGGAGAAGGAGAATGATCCCTGGGTCATGCTATTTTTAATGCCTGTCTCCCTGGCATGTCATCACTTCCATGCCACTTCTACAGATGATGGCAGCTTTGGACCAGCTTCAGCTGAGAAGACATGAAAGCCATATTATAAAAACATGTAATTGGGGTGTTCTTAATGTGAAAAGTGTGAAGTTGAAGCCATTTCTTAAGACCTTGGCATTTAGAAGCACAATGTAAAGGTGATGGTCAAATTTTTCACTGTTACTGGTGAGTAGTGCAAGAATCATGAACAAACAACATAACGAAGCATCCAAGAATTCAAAGTCCTATATAATGACATCGATTTTCAGAGTCAAGGTTTGCAGACCAGCCAATTCTGAATGTGCCCTTCATTGTTCAGGGAAGGGAGATATGCACTGCTTAAGCTGTTTCACTTTCACGCTGTTCATGATCTTTGCTATTATGAGGGAGAGAGGGAAGAAGAGAAAAGAAAATGCAGCTTCTGACCATCCAGGAGTTTGGAAAACATTTAAGGATTTTTTTGTCTTTTGAAGGATTTCTTAGCACTGGATAATGAAAAGAAATATATAGATGTACAGGAATGAAGATATTAAGAAGAAGAAAAGAACAAGTCTAGAGACCCATTTGTAATCCTTAAATTCTACCAAAATCAGACATTAAATACAAATGAAAGACCTGTTCATTCTGATATAAAAAAGGCATTTTTTCCAATGAGGCCAATTAATCATTGGAACAGCCTCTCCAGGGATGTGGTACAGTCCCCATCACTGGAGGTTTTCAAGATGTAATTGGACAGGGTGTCAGATAATCTCATCTAGGCTCCCTTTAAAAGGTTGGATTGGATGATTTTTCAAGTCCCCTTCCAATCTGGGCTGTTCCATGAGTCTATGACTGCTCAACTGAGGATTTAGTTAAACCAATTGAAGCATAACAACCAGCTAAGAACTTCCTAGATTCTACTTCCTGAAGAACCACCTATAAGGACCACAATTGCTAAAAAGATATGCAGTTGATTTTTTACCATTGTTAGGATTCCAGTGTGATATTTGTCCAGTAGTAACAACAAAGTTACTTTGCAGTGTCCTCAGCTGGTTTTGGATTCTCTACTTTTAGGACTGTGGTACCTATATTACTATGATTTTTAATTGTACAGCTGGAACCAAACAAGCAGAGTGGTTACTTAATCTTTTGCTTTTCAATTGTCAGTCTTCAAGTCTAGACCACGGAAGTTTATGCAGAACGCTCCTTTGGTCTGCCGACCTCTAGTGACTTACTTCTAACCCTCCTCCATACTTTTCCTGCTATGACAACAGAGAAATGGGACAGCTTGAGTCGTCAGATGAAGAGGTTAGTATTGGTGAATACTAATTAAACTAGGCTAATGCAGAGGAGTTGTGCTACAGTTGACTATAGCCTTTCATGTCTCTGAAGCTTCAAGGTACAAAGAGGTGCACAGATACGGTTATGTACAGGAACCAAGGTACAGGAAGAACAAGAGACTCTTCACGGAGAGTAAAAGTAAGGAAATGCAAAGACAGATATCTGAAATATGTCCCCTCCCAAAAGACAGTGTAGTATTATTAAACCCACTTGCCTATATGACAAATCATTATTATTTCTAACTTTAATGAAAGGTCTGACTGTGGCACGTGACACCCTGTCCTAACTTGAACTTAGGTTTCTTGAGTAAAACACCACTGAGGTATGATAACAGAGTCTTTTGCAGAAGCTAAGCCTGCTTAGAAGTCAGGTTACTTACCCAGGTGACTAACATGTTTCCAAGTTCAAGACACTGCAGCTTTACTGCCACTGATTTCTAAGCTCCCCAAACTAAACTTATCTTATATCTCTCATAAAGAGTGGTGTAAAAATACTACACTAGTGAGTTGGTGTTGCTTTCCATAATTTAATTTCATCATCAGCTAACATGCATACTATTGGTTAGAGACAGAAGGAAAGGAGACTGTAAAGTGTTCAGTACTGTACCTGTCATGACATGGAGTCAACTTGTATTGCCTCTGTACAGTGGCAGTAATATTATATCATAGAGAAGTGCCATGTCACCAAATTAACTGGTTGTTTGTAAAGTACTTCAGGATAAAAAGTTAATGACCAAGAATAAGATTACTGCATATGTTCTAGCAACATTCACTAGAGCAAGTGCCTGTTTAAATCATCAAGCTTTGTAAATTAATCCACTCAAGTGATGCCCTCAGAAGGTCTTTTTTATTCAAACTCATTCTTGGTGGAGCATCAAAGCAGAAATATTTCTCAGCTACTGTATCACAGACTGCCTTAGAATTAAGAGAAGATTGTCTCAAAAGCTGACAAGTAAAAGGGGATTTTCTTCCTGTGGAATAATGAACTTCTGGAAAATCTATACTATTACTCCACATGGAAGGTTGAGATAGGAGGCTTGAATGCACAAACAGATAAGCATAATCTGGGAAAAATGTCAAATAGAGAAGAAAAGGAAGAGAGGTGATAATGGAAGACTAATCAAAGTCAGAAATTCTGGGAGGACAAATACTTCAAGAGGGCCCACTCAGAAGGTTAAATGTGGAAAAGCAAAAAATCGGTAGTTATTCAAGTTCAGATGAAAGATAACCCCTGGAAAAGAACAGACAGCTGAAAACAGAGAATGAGACCAAAAACAAGTGATAAAAACATAAGGTAATGACAGTCAGAGTCAGTCAGGACCAGATGAATATGGAACTCAAGAGATAACAGTCCTGGGAAAAACAGGCATGAGATAAATATGTATTTTAAGGCTGTAAAATTCAGGCAAGTATGTTATCTGAGAAGGCTGTGGCAGTGCTCACAGGTAGAACTCTTTGAGACCCTTCTCCCTAGCAGAGAATCTGACATCTGTGAAACTTCAGCAGAGGGTCGCTCAAGACAAAAATGTATGCCACAGAGGCAAGACAATGTCTGAGACATGACAAGGGAACAATCTAGTTCAAGATTTTAGGAAGCAAGAAAGAAGGTGAGGACACTTTAAATGAAACTTAAGTCCATGGAAATGGGAATATATGAAGAGAATGGAGAAGTGCGTTCCTACATTATATTTCTCTCGTTCTAGGAACTCTGCCTAATTTGATGGATTTGGTCCACCAAGTTAATCCTACCCACTCTTGCAGTGAAAGAAAAAAGAGATAGAACTAAATGTAAGCAGGTTGACAAATTTTGGAAAATATCACATGCATCTGTGACATGTAGAGTCCAGATGATCGACTAATAAAAATCAAGTCCCCCCAAAGGTGATTATATAGAAATCCATCTCAGTGACTAAGAAAGAATAGACTTTGATAAAAGCCAAAATAAAGGTGCTGGCACTGACTCTGATGAGGTCTGGATCCCACTCAGAACACTTAGGTGATTCACCGAAGCTAGGCAGCAAGTCAGTCTTCAGAATCACACACTGCTCTTCCATACGACACACACAAGCACGGAGGATATACTTAATGTACAAAAAATCCAAGTAACCCATCCTCTGCTCTAACTGGTAAACTATCTCCTACCGTACCCCAAAGCCAAGACTATGATCAGCAAGTCAGGGTTCCCAAGTCCCTCTGCTATTCTCTTGAAGAATGATGGGAGTGTCGTAATGCATCATTTCTTCCACAAGTTGCGTTGGAAAGGTAAGACTGGAGTACTGTCTGTTACTCATCATGATCTCTGTCTGCATAAGAGAACATGTTCATAATTAAATTATGTTTAAAGTTGAAACAAGAGAGAAAGAAGAAAAGGTGCTTTGAGGTCGCGGAAAGGAACTGGGATAAGACAGATCTTTTTCTTTTTCTTTCTTTTTTTTTTTTTTTCTTTTTTCAGGCTGGACCCAGAGATGCCATTAAAAGATATTTACTCATGTGTAGGAAAGGGAAAAAGTACCATAAATTTTCACTTCTCTGGTTACAGAACACACCCAGAACCAGACTGTGTTCAGACAGGTTGGGTAGGGTATAGTTCATGCTGATAAAGAAAAGACCCAGTAAACACTGCTCAGAAAGTGGTACTGCAGCCTGCCTCAGGAAACCTGAACTCCATTTAAAACCACTTAAAAAGGAAACTCTCTACAAATTAAGACTTGGTAATGAGTAAAAAAAGATCAGAGGCACAACTACATGCTGATTACAAGAGAACTTAATTAAGGAAATTGTACCCATCTGCACAATGTTGAAACGGCAACATGTTCATTTCCAGAATTACCAATATTCCTGCTTCACAAGAAAAATCAGAATAGTACCCAGGCTAGATGCAGCTTCCTAACCTAGCAGTGCCATGTATATTCTGGATCTTTGTCTTATGTATTAAGCACATACTGCAAGCTCAGGGTTCCTTATGGAAATATTTTCAAGCAAAAGCAAGGTCTGAATGTTAGACTTACAAAATTGATCAAGAAGATAATAATCATTAAACAGCTAAACTTAATCTTGCCTAACAAATAGAATAGTCACCAGTGGCAAAGTTCTAAAGTGCATCAGTAGAACCAGATTTTCACCAGTTTTTTTTGACTGCCAATTCTTTCCTTGGCCACCATGGATAGATCCAGTCCATTTCCCATCTAACTGTGAAATTCAGCTGTATTTAAGAGGAACAATCTTTATGAAGCACATGTTAAAATAAGTCCTGCATAAGATGCACCAAAATCTTTTATTCCTACCTCCACACCTGATAATAGCTGTAACCATTCTGACTCCAGACTTGGCATTGACTACTGCCAATAAGTCACAGGCAATTCTGCCTTTTACATCACAAACATTAAGTGCCTTTGGTGTTGTTTCCAGGAAGCACGTCAGAAGTGACCAAGCAGTCAGCAGTGCACAAAGCTCCCATGAATATATCTCGAACACACAATGGGGTAAGATAACAAGGGGGACATGGACCAAAACATTTTAGCAAAAGGTCCTCTTTCAGAAAGATACAGATCGAACAGAAGGACAAAAATCACCTGGAAACTAAATCTCAGAGAGCCAAAAAAAAAAAAAAACAAAAACAAACCCAAACCATCCCAGTCTAAAAACAATGCTACTAAAACCATCGTTGTGTCTGAAAGCCTCTTTAACAACGAAACTTTCATAATACTCTCTTTTGACAATTTAACTAGCCTTTTGATTTAAAGCATTATGACTTGATTCAGTGAATGGAGATGCTATTCTTTTAAAACAAACCATCAGGTTCTTGTTCAGGCTACATCAAGGCTATGTATCAATAGCTAGATGGTAAAAAAAAAAAAAAAAAAAAAAAAAAAACCAAACCAAAACCAACAAAAACACAACAAAATCCTTTCATTATCTGTGGACCTCTTAAAATAAAAAGTATTTGTTTTCTTCCCAAACCAGACTACTTTTCTTCCTCATATTATTGCTTAAACCACCTATCACATTATTTTTGAAGAAAGATGCCCCTTTCCCCACCATTAGTGCAGCCATATGCCTAGGAACAGTCAGGTATGTCTTTTCTTCCTGGAAGTTTTACCTCATTGGAAAAGAACATTTTTGGTCATTTGTCTTGGCCTTCTGAATGAACAGCAACTGTGAGATGTAAAGAAACAAGCCAACTGCATTTGCAAGAGAGCCTTACAGCACCATGCACAGTATGCTCAGTGTATCACAAATGTATATGTTTACTAAGACACTAAAAAAAACACAGGAGGAACTCTCAACATCAGGCCTTCAAAGTCTGAGCCTATTTAAATGTATTCAATATCACATTTGCCAGGGAGGGGTGGGTGTTGGGGAAGAAGGTAATAGCAGAGAATTTTGTGGTTCCTGCAAGCTGAATCCAGCCGTTTGTTTCCTTCTATGGACATTATATTGCCTTTTAAAAGCACATTTATTTCTGGCTCTGACTGTCCTGTATGAACCCTCTGCTTAGGATTCTGGAGGGAGAAAGTACAACTAATCCTGACAAGGAACTCTAACAAGAATCACCAGCAGGACTCAGAGCAACTCTTTTGCTGTTTCTGTGCAGTAACTGAGGAGCCAAAAAGAGAGAACAGTGAGGGACTGTTTATTGATGTTTGATTAGAGTACCCAAGAAGAGTTCAAATTTGGGTGGGTGGCTGAACTTCAGCCTCCTAAGTCCTTGTAAGTACTGACCAAGCTCCAACAGCATGAAGACCCTCGTCTTTTTTAGTGTCCTGAGAACTCCTGTAGCACCTACTGCCCACACACAGAGCTCCGAGAGTACTTACTGTGCCTTCTGGACTGACCCCATGGGAGCTGCATGGAACTTGCATTACCTCCATGGGTGAAGGAGTGCCTGGGTAACACAGGGAGCCCAGTCAGGCATCCTCTCATGATTCTGTCACAGATTTTCAATGGGAGAACAGAAGCATAAGTATAGTACAATTAATGCCACTTCTTTGTCATCTTGGGAGACCACCACAAAATTCAATCAGAGTATAAGGATATAATCTGAGTTCAAAAATTTCAACCAGCTTATTTTCTTACATAAGTAGGGCCGATCATTACTGTTCATATTTTATGAATGAGCAAAGAACCAATGAGCGACTACAAGGACTTGTCCTAAAACAGAAGACTATGCTGGGCTCTGAAAAATCTACTACTAGGCGATAGCTCCTCCAGCTAGCTCTACTCAGTCTATGCTGGCACTGACTACACATATACTTTACCTGTAAGCTTAGACTCTTCCTGATGGAGATCATTAGGATGGAAGAGAAAAGAAATAGGTTCTGCTTCTTTGCATACAGTCAAATAAAGGCAATTTAAAACATATTTAGTTATGGTCATCAGAGCATCAACACGTCATATAATCAAAGACTGTTTAAACAGATCTGTTGGAGGAGAGAAACTACAGTTACCTTGAATTGCTGATCAGCAAACAAGTCCAAAATATTCTTTTGCACCAGACCTGGACACCTTCATTCCAGGAAGATTCCAGAGCTATCTTATTTGGTAAGCTCCCAGCAGAGAGGGAATACAAGCAGTGCACAACACAGCAAGTTGCCATTATCTGTGAGTGCATACCTCCAGCCACAGAAGCAGCAGAGACAGTAAAACAGGGTAGAGAGGAAAACTGCTTGAGTAGAGTTATACTAGCTACAGTCCTACTGAATTTTAAAGTTGTATTGCAACATCTTTTTCCTGGAGTGCAGTTGCTCTACTTTGAGCAGAGTGAGAAATGTTTTTTTTCCTTGCCTTTGCATCACAGGGGGCAGGGGATTAAAAAAAAAAAAAGAAAAGAAAAAAAAACAAAACAACCACCTACATTTTGATTTCTTTGTTAATTAAAAATACCATACACAGGAAAATACAAACACCAACTTCAGAAGAGCTCAGAATAACTGTATTCACCTTAAGCTGATGGATCCAAAGTGAAGTCCCACTGTTCTCACACCATCTACTCTAATCCAGGAACCAGGTCATTTGTTTGGTTCTCTCTCCATCGTTTGTCCTGCTGCCCCAAAAGTCCACCCTAAGCCTCAGACAGTTCGACCAAGTCTGGTACTTCACTGCAAAAAGCTCTGGTTTTGATACACTCTGCTAAATCAAAAGCCATCTTATAAGAGACATCTAACATCTATCGTCTAATTAAGATGAGTAGCATGCTGATAAGTATAGTATAAAGTACAGTAGCATGACGAATAGACACACGCTTTTTTCTACTGAGTTTAAGGGTGCTTGAGGAATTTTGTAAATGATGCCATTGAGCACTGCCCAGAGAGGGAAGCAGCATGGGAACACACCAAGGTCACAGCAAACCTTACTTAGCTTGCTCTCCCCACCATGCCCGCCCTCAGCTGCAGATTAGCGTGGGATCCTGACAGCAGGAGGTTCCCACTACAGGCCTTTGGCTTCATCTCTCAATCAGCCCCCGGACTCTCAGCTCTTCTCAGGGACTCTCCACATGCTCCAAAGAAGAAAGATCCCAGGCATTCGTCTGGGGCTCTGGGAGCTGCTTGCCTCATTCCTTCTGAGGAAACAGCTGGAAAGTTGCCCTCAAAAACTAATTTGTGAGCTGCATTCCCTCCAAAAGTTTTATCAGCTGGCTCATTTCAAGCAGGTTTTTACAGAGGGATGGGAGAGCTGGATGGGATCAACGCCTTTGCCTACCCAGGCACCAGATCCTTAAACCCAAGTCATTCTTCACGAAGTCCCCAGTGAAAGCTTTTTACAGGTGCAAAAACATGCAGGCCACTTTCTCCTGCTCCCCATCTCACCTTCCTGACCCAAGAATTACCAGAAAGTTACATATATTCTCTGCCTATCTAGTAAATTGTGAATAGCTACCTTTTCCTGCTTCTGTCTGTCTGAGAAGTGACTGAAAAGACTAAAAAGCTCTCAGGACTAAAAAATTTATCAAAGCAAGGCACAACTATACTAACAACCAACATTGCAAAGAGAAGCATAATTTTAATTATCTTTCCTTATTAGGGAAAAACAGAAGGAGGGAAAGTCAGGAATCCTCTCAGATCGCAGGAGGATTGTAAGAAAGAGGAAGAACTATTAAAGACTAGTGTTGGCACAAAACCAAATGGGCATGAAGTGGCTATGAACTAATTTAGTTTGGAAATTAGAAGCAGATTTCTAAACATCAGAGGAGTGAGGTTCTTGAATGGCTTCCCAATAGGAAACAACAGGAGCAAAAGCTGTTTAATTTTGAGACAGAGACTGATAAATTTATGAAGGGAATCCTGCAACATTTTTTCCTGCAATTATAGAAATGCTGTACTCATGACTCAGAAGGTCTCTTTCAGCCTTGTATAGCTCATCCTCAACTAAGCTAAGACAGGATAAATAAATAAAATCCAGAGAAGAGGTGCAACAAAACCAGAATATTAGCAGGGCAGTTAATATAAGAGTGAGACTGCTTTCAGGATTAAGCAAATTTAAAGGGGTTTTTTGAGTTGAATTTACCCACCTGTAAGGATTTTGATATTTTCAGGTAAAATTTGGGTCATAAGGGAAGACCAAATAGTAATAAAGGTCTATATGCCGACCTACAATGAATGGTATGAAGGTGAACCCCTCCACCTATCTTGCAATCATTAGGCGAGACTGTGAGAAGGTAACTTTACA
The DNA here is from genome assembly GCA_013400375.1 of Thinocorus orbignyianus. Classification (NCBI taxonomy): domain Eukaryota; kingdom Metazoa; phylum Chordata; class Aves; order Ciconiiformes; family Thinocoridae; genus Thinocorus; species Thinocorus orbignyianus. The sequence goes on from VXBW01002575.1 coordinate 451,688, forward strand.
GGCCTGCATCCAGGGATTAAAGTTGTCAGAGGAACTGTAAAAAGGGGTAGATAAGTAAGAAAATTAAAAGTAAATTGTTCAGGAAGAATCTGAGTTAAACAAAGAAGTTTTATAGTTGTGAAATGTGTGGACGGGTATAAAACAATCACCTGCCTTTTTAGACTTAAGTAAAATTTTACTGAAAAGAAGTCTCTGAAACTATTCAACAGTCAGCAGGGAGAAATCTTTTCACATTCTATTTCTATATTGAAAACCCCAGGATAATACCACCCTATTCTACACACAGAAGAAAAATCAAAACACATGAAGCTGAAAAAGCATTTAAAATATAGTCCTGTAACATAAGAAGTCATCTGTGAACTCTCCTGTAGCACATCAAACATGAGGTATTCATTCATTCCCACAAATGGAGTCAGTGTTGATCTATAAGCTGCAGCTCTGTATTACACATTTCAGTTTCATGCATTTAAGCCAGACAAACATTCCCAGGGGATTTAAAGAACCCGCTACAGTAAGTTGTGGTTCTATTTCGGATCATATCACAGCATAACAAATCACAGTTTCAGACACTGGGATAAGGAGCTCAATAAACCAAGTAGCATGATAACTTCATGCATATCCCTTCCACACATGCAGCCATGTGTAGAACCAAATCCAACTAAGGCCCTTCAAACTGTGCAGCTACAAAGCAGTGATCACTCTCATACCTACACGTTTCCATGTACCATTCGTCATCCAAATACATATTCTTATATATACATTGCTTACTACCTACTGTTGTGCAGCAGTAGCTATCTAATCCTGTCCACACACAACAAGATTGTTTACCAGATCTGATCCCTTGCCTTTGAGGAAGCAGAAGAGAGCATACATTTTTAATGCAGAAAATTCTTTTGATGCTGCTGGTTTGTTCCAGTGATTTTTCAGCTGTGCTCCATACAAAATGCTCTCAGAAGCAGAGCCTCTAAACCTATTTTGTAACCTACCAGTTCTCTGTGACTGCTGTCCTGCAAGAAATTCTGAGTGCTGAGAATGATGTACTGGTCCCCTGTTGGTTCAGCACGTTTTTAGAGTCAAAGTGGTTTGTGAATTAAGAAAGTATTTCAAGCAAAAACACCTCCCAAAACCACAACTTAAAGGTTGGATTGGAAAACCAGCCATATTGCAAGCACCCTGTACTGGAACTCCAGTCCTGCTGATCTTTGCTCTAGTTCCTGAAGAAAAAACTTTAAAACATGCAAGGGCATTAAAAAATTTTTTTTCTTAATAAAGCATCTTACAGCATCCTGTGTAGATTAGCGAATATTTTTGAAATATGGAAAGACTCCTGTTAACCACTGAGTAAAGATGAGAGACAAGACTTTCAAGAGAGCTCAAATATTGCCGAGGTACAAGATGCTATATTTACCTAAAGAATTTTGCACATTAGATGCCTGACTATTAATGTCATTTGGTTCTCAGGCTGAGAAACTGAAAATGTAACTGAGCTATTTTGACTGTCTGGGCCTTGGTGTATGAAGAAAGTCAAAGCAGCAAGCAGGAGCTAAGGTCTCCAAACACTGACAGTCACACTTGTTCTCTCTCTATTATGCCCAAAGTCAAAGTTCTGCAGTAGTTGCCTTCTTTCCAGCTAATTAAGGTGCCCTGAAAAGATAAACGAAACAGGGAAAAATAACTTGGCTGGAGCACATTTTCATTTTTCCATTTTAGTATCAGCTACAAGTCAGCCACCTTAAGCATGACACTGGATGGCTGGCAAAAGCACAACGCTATTGACTAAAACCTAACATCACTAGCACTCGTTATTTGTTCTTGGTTATTTTCTTAAGTAAAAAAAAAAAAAAGGTTGTTCAGTATAAATAAATCCCTGAAGGGCTTCCAATCCAAACATTGTACAGTATTAGATGATGAAAGAACTGTTAGCAAAGTGAACAAGAAACAGGAAGTTGGAACTACCTGGCCAAGTTTCACTCTATAACCTGAGTAATGTGCAATTAAAAAATAACTTGCACAAAGAGTGAAAAACAGCTTCCAGTACAAATACATGTTTTTATGACAGAAATCAAAGATTTGGGTTTTCTAAAGAAAATGATCAAAAGAAAGCTGTTGTTTAAATCTCACGGAAAAGGAAAGAAGACAAATACAAACATGAAAACAGAAAGTTTGCATAACTTTTTAAATCAGTAGCTCTTTTTAAAAAAAACATCCTGCCAAAAAGTTTAGTCTGTGCTAAAGTTACTACGCATCCTTGGGTGTACTACTACAACCTCTGTGCCACTGTCATACATAGTGCCTGTCCCCCACCTTCCAATCTGAAAGGAAGCATCTGCAGTTCACAGTCTTTGATTTCTAGATGAGCTTAATGCAAAAGCCCACGTGCAGCTTTCCAAAGGGCCTCTGAACCAGGCAAAGAATGCAGAGCCTAAAAACACAGGGCTTGAGTAATGCAAGTGGAGTACTGGAAAACTGCATTGGGCGATTGAATGATTCAGGGGGTTGGTAATGGAATGCAGTATGTCCTTCCACCAGGTCACTAGGCTGAATCCATTCCAGATAACGAACAAAATCCATTCCCATTTGATGGATGCTAATGTGAAATTAATTGATCAAGGCTGTTCTTATAAGTCTACCACATTATTATTTGTCATTTGAAAGAAAAATATCACAAGGACTTCTATTGGCATAACCTAAACAGATTACAGAAGAAGCCATCCCAAATCTAACCAGTCAGGCTTTTGTTGGAAATCTGACAGCACTGGCCAAAAAAGTGAAGTTGAACAGAAAGACCCTGAACTTCAGTTTTTGTCGTCTGACTGGACCAAAACAGATAGCAAGAGAGCAGCACTGGGAAAGTTGACCCAGCCACTGTCCAAAGCATCATTTCTCTTGTGGCTGAACAAAGGGACTGTTGTCTTCCAGGGCTGTCAGTTTAACAGTTTTTGCCCAAAATAAATCAATTTTGCCTTCTTAAAATGAAAACAAAAGAAATTCAACTCACCAGTGAAGCTGTCCAAGATTTTGGAAAGATAATAATCCTTCAGTCTACTGGGATCTGCACTTAATAGATAGATGTGCCTGCCAAGACGTAGTTCCACCCCAGCTGCCAGTGCACCTTTCTATCCAAGCAATATGTAGCTTCCCACCTTTTAGCACACACACATTTGGCACATTTAATCAAGTTACTGTTCATTTTACTAAAGCATGAACTTGTCAGAAAATTGGGGGGGGGCGTCGCCTATAAAAAGATAGCATGTTTTCTTAAAAACCAAGATTGCCATTTTGATGCAAACATTGAAGCTTTTATTTTGGGTCTGTTTCAACTGCAGTAAGATGTATTACAAAACAAAACAAAACAAATCCTCCATCCATCTCCTGCATGCTTGCATCTTTGAGTCCTGTACCTGAAAGTGTATTATAATGCCCAGCCTGCTGTCAAAGGCACAAGCTGTCAACAAGAGAGTGAAGCAGTAGTGTAGGCATGCACATACATGCATATACACACACATAGTATTTATAAAACTGCCGCTGTAAGGGATTTGGGGTTTATTTTTTTAATTAACTGAAAATGATAACACAAGAGCTTTTCATCTGGCAGGAGCTTGGGTTTCATCAGCTGCTGGAAAGGATTCTCCTGAAGAAATGAAATTACAGTGTTTCTCCGTGTACTTTGCATTGTATTCAAAATAAACACAGCTATATGATCATGCCAGTTAATAGACAGATGTAGGTAAAGTTACCAGTCTTGATACATTTAGAGAGAGGCTGCAGAGCTAGAGACACAATACATCATACTGCCTAAATGACAGAACGTCCAGTTAAAAAAGTTAAACACCAATGGAAAGAACTGGGAAGGGCAGTTGCAAAGGGCTTACCTGCTGCACCTGGATATTGTATTATACAGCACATGGCATAGAAGAGTTCATTATCTGATGCTCCTTCTGCTCGTCTACATTTCTCACCATGTCAAGTTTCTCAAACAGAACAATGCACAAGAGCGGGAAATGAAAAATTATGCAAAGAATTCAGAATTGACTTTGCTCTACCCTCCACTTTAGAAGTCAGCTGTTCCACTGTGTATCAGTTACCCCTCCGCTCCTCCCAAAAAGGAGGAACTTACAAGATGGTAAGCAACAAAGTATAAAACTTAACCTTCCCAATGAAGACACTGAGAATTGCAGCTCATAGTAAGTAACAGCAGTGTCAGCTGGCAATTTGTCTTTTCTTCTCATATGGAATCTACAATCCATGGTCTCTTGAACTGCCCAATTATGAAAAAAAGAAGGGGGGATCTCAGCAGGTCCTTTTTTGGTCCCTAGGAATCTAAAAATTCCTACCTCTTTTCCCCATTTCATTCTCCAAAACACATCAACTCAACACATACTTTTGCTAAGTGCTCAGAAGATGATTTCACAGGTTTCAGGGTGTAGCAAAGAGAACAAAAGGGATTTCACCATTGCTTTGATTTACTGACTGGCAAGGTCAGTGCAGTATTTAAATGTGATTATTCAATGATATATTAGGTCACTACCACTTTATTGTAAGTATAATTAAACTGGTAGAGTGCCTAAAGTTTTTTAAAGACTTGTTCATTATTTTTTACGTTTAAAAAGAAAAAAATTAAGAAAAAAATGAAGAAGAAAAGAACTTTGGAACTACAGATAAGAAAAAGGAACAGCTCAGTCATCAACTGTCTTAGACACGAGATGACAGCTGTACATATGTGAAGATAGAAATAAATTAATTTCTTGGAGGGTGCTCCTGCACATGAGCATTGGCAGATCTTATGTATTCTGTCTGGAAGAATCAGGACTAGATGCATACGGGTATCTACTCCACTGAAATTATTCTTTGGGGAACACATTCCTGCAATAATTCCTTTCCATCTCCATTTTCAAAGCTATTAAATCTTATTTACTTTCCTTCACCTTCTCTGCAAGTCACCATTTTTGATGTTGCACAGGACAACGTCTTGAGAGGTCTCCACTTATACTGATAAACATATCCCTTGTGTAATGGAAAATGTGGCATTCCAAATGATTTCAAAAGTAGAGACAGGCAAATAAATCAGACATAAAACCACATCTATCCCTGTTCAGTGTAAAAAAACTGTCTATGAAATATATTATCAAAGAACAGGGCAGGTTACTATGTTGTCAGCATGGTGAGCCTTTGATATGAAACTGACGTTTTAAGTTGGGATCCTGCTTCTGTTATATAAAACAAAAAGAGGCTTTACCTACAACAGAAAATGAGGCCAAATACACCTCAGCTATATAAGCATCACACACCTTCATAACCTGTGGTAATGTCCTGCACTACATGATGCCAAAAACACTTTTAGAGAAAGGACTTTGCAGGAGGTTACATTAAGTAGACTATGGTAAGATACTCAAAGATAAATCAACAACAAGAACCTGAAGCTCTGCAAAACAATGACCAAAACTGACAGCATTAGAAACCAAAACATTGGTAATTTGTTGAGTAAGCATGAGACTTGCTCTAGCTAGACTCACTCAATTGAGTTACTGTCAGCATAAGCAAATAGACAAGCACTCCAATGGCAGGCACAGAATTTATAGCACCGCCAACATTGTAAGTATCTACTGGCAGGTAAAAAGAATAGCCTCTAATGAAAGAAGATATTGATGGAAGCTCTGTTTCTTTAATTTGGCATAAATATAGGTGGAAGATTTCTTCATATTTTAAATATCACACAGGTGTCACATTAAACTAATATTTTGGAGACTCTGAGGGAGCTAACTGCATGACCTCAGCATCAGCCATGGACAGTCCAACAGTGAGGACACTCAAGTACAAAGTGCCTCAGAGAAAAATAAAATAAAGCAAAATAAAACACATACTAAAGTGAATTTCCAAACTATAGATTAAAAATAGGATAAGGTATATCAAACTGTCTCTTCCATTTGTGAAGCAAATGTTTTAACTTAAAATATAGGCAAATAAGAAAACTGAACTGAAATCACTTCAACTAACATATTAAATATGTTATTCAAACAAATGAAATAGATGGGGAGATGCAACTGATGAGTGATGGCAGCGGAAACACACTTTCAGTGAATAAATAAGCCTTCTACCAAGACAAGTATCTACTAGGGTCACAATATGTCTCAGGATGTCCAACAGCTGTATGATTTTCAATGAACTTGCTTCACTGCCCAGGGGTCCAGCATGTCCTGCACAGGGACAGCTGAGTAATCCCACCAAGGAGTCTTCTTGAAGGAAAGTGAAAAAGATTCCTCAATAAATTCCTCAGACATTTGACTAGTGCCTGCTATTCAGAGATGAACTGAAAAGGGAAATCATTTCAAAGAGCCATTCGTACCTGGATATCTAATGAACCCAAAGGACTTCAAAAAAATGGCTTTTTTTTTTTTTNTTTTTTTTTTTTTTTTTTTTTAATTTCCTCTGAAAAACTACTAACATCCCAAGGATGCAATGCCTCACAATAACTTTTTTACTGTTTCTTGCAGGTAAGAAAGTTGACCCCTGTTCACATACTCCACTGATTCAGCATGGGTAGTAGTAGTTTAAACTTTTCAATGAGGTATAATAATCAGGAGTCTGAATGACTGCATTCAGTATGGCCATTCAGTTCTTTTAAGCTGCTTTGCCCAGCATGTCTCATATTAAAGACTGAAAACTTGCAAATCTTTCCACTCTGCTGCAAGTGATTTGTACGTAATAGGAAAAAAGCCAGACAGAAACATCATGTTGTTCAAGGCACAACCAAAGCCCCAGGTCACAAGAGAAACATCAAGTTCTAATAGAGGTTGTATCAGACAGGAACTTGACAGCTCTGATCCTTCTCTACTCACAACAGAACTGCAATATTTAAAATAATACCTTCGTTCCTTTAAAAGCCTTTGACTGAAGGAAACTCAAATTCCTATTCCACAAAGCAGCAAAATACAATTATACACACCAGGGGACACATAAACAAGTATAAATACACACACAAGTAAGGAGAGTCTATGACTGTATCCTCTAACTGGTCATTATATATGGGTAGAACATAGCTCAATTATCAGCCTCTTGTACTGGTAGTGGTATTGGGATTTCCATGAAAGAAAGCTGTATGTCCCCCTGAACATGTTCCTCCCCCTTTCCCCAAACTGCTTGGCAATATGCAGTTCAGTCATTACGGTTTACAGGTCAGTTTCTAGATCTCCATCCTCTGCTACACATCTGTGCTGGATACAAAGGATATGTTCCAATATCAGATGTCAAATTCCAGCCTGCAACTTGATCAACACTAAGAGTCCTTCCTCATCTCCCACACCATTACTGAAGTAACATTTCTGTCAAGAGATTCCACACTTCCCCTCCCCTTCTTTAGCGAGGCTGACTCCACAACACATTCCAGAAAAGATAACAGGATCCTAACCAGGCTCTAATTTCTAGAGCTGATCAACAGACTTTATATTTTTTCTTTATCATCCAGATCATCACTTAAAAAAAACAAACAAAAAAAAAACCTACCCCCACAACTTAAGGGAAGAAAAATTAAAAACATTGACTGCTCTAACTGGATGCCATGTAACGTATCTCTCTCTATGTGTGCAGAACTTCTGTTTTAATTGTTTAAAGCATCTTATCTCTACTCAATTCTGCACTTGAATTTTTACCAGCTCTCCGTTTCGGGGAGGGTGATGCCAGATGCAGCAACAGCGCCCTCTGTCCGAGGCAGAGAAAGTGGCATTTAATGCCTCTGCTCTTCCAGAGAAGCCAATGTATTTAGTTAAATTTAAACAAAAATACACATTTGCTCGGCAATACGTCTGCACCCAGACTTCCACTGATAACGCAGTTTTTAAAAGGTTCTCATTCTTCCTGCACACATCCCAGTGCGTTTCAAAACTGCTTAACACGAGGCTGGAAAAGTAAATGACAAGTCACTTCAAGCTTTTTGAAAGTCTTGTTTTTTCAAATCTCCCTCTTTGATCATCTCCGCAAGAAAAGCCAATTACAACTCTTACCAGCTTGCTTTCCCCCCACGTACAAAAGCACATGCTGGTTTCCCCTTCCCCACTCCTGCAGCAAAGTGTCAATGTGGAATGAGGATTTCAACACAGGAGCACAAACACAAATCGTCAAAGATTTTTTTACACATTTATTTTGCCTCCATGTTTTCCCAGCTGCTCCACTTAGAAGACAATAAAAAATAAAATAAATAAATAAATAAAAAACGGCCTGCAAAAAACATTATAAATTAAGAGACTGGAAAACTTCAGCCCGAGGAGGAGGAGGAGGATGTGACTTTGGTTAGACTTACCAATTTTATCCAGCTGTATATTTTCCTACTTGCTTTTTACAGCAGCTGAGCTCAGAGCTCAGGAACGTCCAGCCGGGTGTCAGGGAGCCAGGCACAGCGCGGATCCCCGGGCTAGATGCTGCTGAGCCAGAGGAGCCGGGGTGACGGCGACGGCTCCTGCTGCTGAGTGCTCTCCCTCGGACCCAGATCAGGAACTGCTACCCATTCCCAGCCCCGCTCCAGCGCTGCAGGCTCCGGGAGGCAGGGCCGGCCCCTGCTACCGCGCTGCGCTTTCTTAAAGGGACAAGCTCCGGGCTGGCAGGAGCGTACAAGGACCGGGAGCTACCGGGGCTGCTCGGGGCGGCGTCTGGAGCCGGAGCGGCGGGAGGGGTGGGCTCCCCGCCTCCAGCCCGGCTGATAACCATCGCAACACCAGGCGGCTTCCTACCTGCCTTGGGAACAGGAACAACGCTCTTCTACACAGCTTCTAATTCGAGGCTTTCAGGTGTTGCGGTTTGGGTGCTTTGGTTTGTTTTGTGGTTTGTTTTTTTTTCCTTTTTGCTTCCCTTCCTGAGTGGGAATCATGACACGGCGAAGGAGGAGGCAACTTCGAGCTCCGCGTTTCTGCGGACCGTGGGTGCAGGGTGCCACCTGCGGCGGGGACCCCGGTGGGTGCCCCCGCTCCCCGGCTCCGTGCCCTCCGCTGCGGCACAGCATCCCCAGCCCACGGGCTGCAGCGGCACTACAATTAGGGATAGCCCCTGGCAACTCATTTTGACATTCAGAGATTTATTTTTATTTTTTTGTTCCCTGTAACGGAGAGGATTTGACTTAACTAAATAAAAAGCCCTCATTTCCTAGTTCTTCCTCCTCAGTCATTCTCCAGATAGCTTTAATCCCATGCAAACCACTGTTTCTAGCATGCTTTCTGTTTTCCAACTTCACTTTCAACTATATCTGATATCAATAGCTAGATTAATATGGGGGAGTTGTCTGCCTCGTGTGTGTGTCTGTCTGCAGTGGAAGAAACCACATCCTCTGTTAAACAGTAATGCTGAGATTCAGAGATAGCAAGACCATATGCAAAATCTCTCTCTCTCTCTCTTTTTAAACTTGTGAAAATATATGGTTTGCTCTCTGTACATGTAAGTCATTTGTTTTCATTATAACAACTGAACTCTCGTGATGACAACACCAATCAACACATATCACAAGGCAAAGTCATACATATACAAATATGTATATATTTAATGGCACAACCAAAGAAAGCAAGTTACAGAGAAAAAATATCACCTTCAGACTGGCAGACTGAAACAAACAAGATGAGACCAAGTCACCACTGTCCTGTCCTCTCCGTCTTCTGATACCCTAATGCACAATAAGCACAGTAACTGGTACAAACTGTTAGCAAGGTGATGTGACTTCTCTGTCTTTGGTCCTAAGGTAAAAGGACCTGGGCGCAACCCAAAAGGTGAATCCAGCCTTTTTAATGCTAACGGTCCTTCGCAAACAGGCTCGGTAGGTATCCACTAGCTACTATACTTTCTATCCCGAAAGCAAAATAGCCACTTAGCCACACTGCTAAATCATAATCTTCAGCATAATCAGCCATATATTAAATCACAGGGACCCATAAGCATTCCTCTGTCATGAACTGTACTATGTTCCTGCCTTTCTCACCATAAAGCCCGGGAAAATTTTACATGACTTACGCACGCAAACTACATGTAATTCATGGTAGAAGAGATTTTATAATTCCATCAGCCCTCCCCTCCATTCACACATTTCCATTAGTCTATTAATCCTCACTTTCCACTCACATCTCTGCTTTTTGCATCTCATCCTCCACGTCCCTGCCCCTTTACTCCCTGTTTCCCTCCTCTGCATGCCAGGTACTTCTGCAGCTGGTCTGCACTGCAGAGCTTCACATTAACCGTCTTGGCTTCCCCTTTTCCTCTCTATACTCTCGGTTTCTTATTGGAAAAGGAAAGAAGAGCTGAAAGGAGAGGTGGGAATGATTCCTTCTCTTACTTCCCTCTCCTTTTCCAACCAAGGTTCTGTAGCCAGAGACCTGTATCCAGGCCTAGAAACTAACCTGCAGGAGCAGGCCAAAGGACAAGGGTCAGGTAGGCTTGCATTACTGGCACTATTTCCCTTCTCACTGTACCATTTATTATGATACAGCGTAACCAAGATAAATGGCCCTTGTCTCATTCATTAGTTAAAAGTTAACAAAACACTCATGTTTAAGACAAAGCTTGTCATCCATTTGATGCCTCAGCTAAGGATATTCTGATATGTGCAAAACAGGCTAAGGCTGTCTACAAGACAACAGGGTAAAGTGCTGCAGTGGGTGGGGATTTGAATGGTAAAGACATCAACAATAGAGAGAAACCAAGGCTTGGGGAGAGCTGAAGTGATGCTCCGTTGCTCCACACGCACAAAACAAGAACATGCAAAAGACAGGAAAGTACCCAGCAGGAAACAGGCTGGTACCACTGGCCCAGAATGATCTGAACAGCATAAATGTTAAGACAAAAAAAGAGTCTCCACTGTTCCTTACATATGTTGCTCCTTACACTCCTCATAATCCCATGTGAAAGCTGTCCCCCCTCTCACCGCAGCATCTGGATTGACATTGACAGAGCATTGTCTAATGGTTACAGCACAACTCCTGGTTTCTATTACCAGCTGCAGGAGAAATGTGTGGTATATTAAATAAAATAAAGGACATAGAATTTGAACTCTTCTGCGTGCTTTAATATTTCATCAGCAGTAAATGAAACTAGATAAATCATGGATTCTTTCTGTGACTCTGTTTCCCCAATAACAAAAAAAGTACATTAAACTTACTGTTGTGTAATTCAACACTTGTATTAGTAACAGCCAGAGAAGCCAACTTTTTATTATTAAATACTGAACTGCAGATACCTCAGTGAAAACTGAAAAGTGTTGCAGTTTGCAAAAATGCTTGATTCTGCAGCACAATCCCCTTGCACAAGAGGTGACATTTAATAGGAACTATTTTGGTGGCTTAGCTTATAGGGGACAGTAAAAGTCACACCAAAGGTACCAAGAAAGAAAAAAGGTATGTTTCTCTTTCTAAACAATATATCACATAAGGTCTACATCCCGAGACAGCACAAGCAAACTTAGAAAGGCAGCTCCTTTTGAATTTAGGAATACCACTAAAGAATTCACCCACCTATCTGTATAAGCATTTTCAGGCTCAGATGACCAAGGTCAAAACCAAAAAGCTATAGTATAAGGGCCCTTAATAGTAATGAGTGAAAAGACAAGGGGAAAAGGACATACAAAACAAATAGGTTATTTGCTACTCAAAAACAGATCCCTTATAGAAGGCAGAAGCAAAACTTCTGTGAGATGTTGCTCCACCTCTGGAGATATCAACTGTTTGTTAGATCCCTTGTCAAAACAAAAGGATAGGGGTATAGTAATCTAACAACAAAAGTGCCTATTGTGAGAGGAGACCCAGTGCCAGGCTGCCTGCTCCATCTGACAATGACATTAAACACCACGGCTCTGTGAGCTGGGCTGCACGCCTTGCCTGACACCACCAACCAGTACAGCTACAGGGTCAAAGACTTCTGCTCAGTCACCACAGGCTACAGAACCAGCAAGACTTTCATACCCTCCCTACAAAGATTTTTTTCTGCATGTCTCCCAGCCTCTGAAATACCACACAATGTTTTGAGCATCTCCTGAGTGTGACATGCAGAGCAGTATTACTACTGTACACTGACATTGCATGTAACATGGTGATGGAACCATCATTAACCTTACTTACCAGAGCCGCAAGAAATTCTGCCCCCTGTCTCTGAGGGGCTGAAATGAGGCATATATGCATACAGACATGCATACGTGCTCTTTCAGTTAATATAATTTTTCTAAAATTATTTTTGTCTTTAGGTTCAAACCACACCAGTGGATCTAAGGGCTGGATTCCACTCCCACTGACTTTCTGATGAATAAGGATGGAATTACCCTCCAATTCAGGGATATAAAAATTTCAGATTAAAGCTTTTGCATCCTAACTCACGTCTTTAATGTGTTAATACAGCAGTTTGAGAACTTGCTTTGAACTTTAAAAAAGTAGGGACCTGGACAATGCTCACCTGAAATAATGTTCATTATTAATTAAAAATTAGAACTGTTAGTGCCACGAAGTTGTCTTCCACTTCATGAATCACAATGCTTGTACACACCTCTGTGTATATATATGCATTTACACATGCGCAAGCATGCGAACGTTTGAGTAAAACTGTGACAGAATTTATTCATTGTTATTAAGGTTAGCTTGCATCTGATGTATTGTTGGTGCACTTCCTTTTCTGCAACATTCCTGACACCATGGAAAAACACATTTTAGTTAGCTGCCACTATAAACCCAGCACAAACATCTATTTTTGGTGGGTTTATTCTCTCAGTTGGAAAAAAAAAAAAAA
>VXBW01002575.1:464435-491964 GCA_013400375.1 Thinocorus orbignyianus
AAAAAAAAAAGAAGGCTAAAAGTAAATAAACTGGTTCCTAGAACCTAAGCTTTATCAGATCCATAAGAGTTGTGCAGTTAATAAAAGTTATGGCTTTCAACATGAAGATAATGTTCCTTGACAATGCTTTCAATCAATGCACTACCTATCAAACTACATCCACCAATTGCGCTTTAAAAAAAATTAAATTGTTTTCCATATTAAAATATGGCCCACACCATAGAATTTACGTCAACTCCAACTACCTCAAAATATGTATCCACCATAAGATGTAAGATGTTGGTTTGGACCTTTCTGGAGATGGCACATTTCAATTTCATCCCGCATTTTGTCTGTTCACAGCTCTTTCTCTTTCATTGGTTTCTCAAGCCCATTTTAACACACTCTCCTGTATTGGCCAAGATTTAGTGAGTGGTCACTTAAACATTTTGAAAGCGCAACTCTGTTTTCAGATAACAGCCCAACTCAAACCCAGATCCCTCAAAGCAAGGGAGACAGAATGAGACAGAATGAGATTAAATTTTGTCTGCCAGGAATTAAAGATAGTTACCAGTCCCTGACTACTGTAAATACTTGCAGCCAGCAGCTTCACCCTGACTTCATTTGTCTGCCTTGAAGGAACTTGGGTTGTGTTCAAATCGAATACCTTATGACTATTTTGAACCTATTCATAATGCTTTGTCAGGAATAACAGACCAGACTTTCAGGAAAAAAAACAATTCAGCTAAACTTCAGATCCTTTCAGTATATTCTTGCTTTTCAGTTAGCAAAATAGAGGGCACTGATTTGTAAAATGGAGTCTTCCTCTTCTTTCTCTATCATTTTTGAATGCTTCCTTCAGTTCTGTATATATTTTCTCATCTTCCAGAGAAATAATTTTTTTAAAAATAAAAATATCTATGTTCTAGCCAATGGCCACCTTACAGAAAGTGCAGTGTGCAGACAGGATATCTGTATCACAAACATTAGTAACCACTTGTTGTTGGCTCTGTATACTAAATAGCTGAACTAAGGAGGACTGGAGTGAGCTTGTCCCTGGGAAGCTGCTCCAACAAAAGTCTGTATAATTACATTCCTCAACATTTTTCATTTGAAGGCTTTTCTTGCCCTTTTGAAAAAAATCCAAAGACCACCTTGGGCTGCTCTGCAACCTAGGCTTTCACTAATAATAATTTTTAAATTAGTTTGGGCTCTGAATGGTATGTGGTTTTTTTTTTCCTTTTATTCCCCTGATTTATATGCATGGATTTGTTTAGTTGAGGGACGTGTGGGCTTTTATAAGTTTTAAAATTGTTTAGAAAATGCCTGATGTTGTCTTGACCACCATTTAAGTAGCGATAATCTAGATCAATGAAGAATATGTTCCAACCAAGAATATGGCTTTAAAACAGTCAGAAATAAAGTTCAGCCTCTAGTTATTAACATGCAGACATCAGAAACTTCCAGAATAATCAAAGCAATGCCTATACAAAGAAACAGTGAAAAAGAAAGGCTATTTCTACTTCTTATCCTAATACAGAGTCTAGGCCAGACATTTTACTCTGTTGACTTTCAGTTAGAACAAAACCAGAGTGAAGAAGGAATGGCAGTTTTTTAACAGTCCTTGTGACTCTGCAGTCCTTAAGCTGATTGAGGTATGTTAAGACTCTGATGTCAATTTAGAACAGCCTTGGGGTTTTGTAAATGATACTTGGCTACTCATGGATCCTGAAACATCTGCTTAGCAGGCAGGGAGCTCCTGCTAATATCCTCTTTATAGCACTGGTGACAGATCTATCACACTGCTCCTATTCCACCTAGGAAACTCACTTCCTTTGAAAGGGACTTCAAACTGCCAGTTCTGCGTGCTTCTGAGTGCTTTGTAGCATCTCAGTGGAAAAAAAAAAAAAAGAGCTGGAGCAACAAGTCCTGGCTCCATCTGTGGTACTGTGCAGAGGGCAACATTTGCTTACTGTGTATTATTTGCAGAAGAGCTAGAAGGATTAGTTATGGTTGGTGTGACTTGCTAAACTCTGATTATTCATGTCCTCTGAAGTTTACATGCAAACTAATTAGCAGCACTGATCCCTTAGTAAGAAGCTGGAATCAATTAGGAAGGCAGATGACCTTATTATAGCAATTAATTGCAATGACATTTCATTTCAGTCCTTGATGGCCAAGCTCTTTACTCTGGCTTTGGCATTTTGTTGTTAGTTGGGTTTTTTCCCCTTCATTCTGCCACTGTTAACCCACCCTCATTTTTCCTGGACACAACCTCCACCACATAGAATCTATCCTATTTTGTGACACACACTTTCCTGGAAAATACTTGACTTTCTTTGCAGGAATTCCTGTACACTTAAGAGTCCTGGAAACAAGACAAAGTTCCTACGGAAAGGTGGTTCCCTACTTCTAGGCAAAGGATGCTGAATTGCTCTCCTGGAAATCTGCTTGACTGTGAGGGTGAGGACAGGGGAGAAGAACGGTGTAAGCCATCTTTGTTGTAGTTGGCAGGATGGTTCAGTTCACTGGGAACACAAACTGCCAGTGTTTCAGTGGGGAGCTAAAGTAAGTAGTACATGTGTCATTACCAGAAAGATTGAGTTGCTCTGGAGACAAAAAAAAATATTGTTCTCTTTGTGAAACAGTTGACTGGGACATGTAGAAAGGCACGCCCAGATTCTGCAAGGTTTAATTCCATCGTGGTAGTCTGAGCCAGAAGGAGACCTGGCATATGCCAAGAGAGCAACACATATTCAACTAGGTAGTGGCCCTGATTCTGTGCAAGATACTCACGCACACAAACTGGACTCCTAAAATCATTGCTCCTGAGCCACTACACATGCCAGAGAAGAGTGTGATCACCTTGGGGGATGTATCTAATCAAGAATGAATCAGTCAGTTTTTCAGAAGGCTTCAAAGATGTAAAATGGTAATATTTTAAAATTATGGGGAGTAAATGTGTTCCTCTTGAATACATATTCATATACAGCTAGAGAACTGGAGCTGTGAGCAAAACACCATACTTTGTTTCAGGTAACAGAATCTGAAGTCTAGCATTTGCATCTTTTTGTATTGGCTGGCTGTGAGGTTCTAACATCTGTGTGAACTATTTAGGAAACTGACAGAGGGGCAAGATCATGTCTATGGAGACAGCTGCAGGAAACCTACTGCTCACTTCGGAAGAAGCATGACTGAGCTTAAGGCCTGACAACTGATTCACCACTGCCCTGCTGCTTGGTGTACTCATTTACAACTGGGTGTATTCATTTACATTTACACCACCTTAAGTCAGCCACACTTTACACTCCCATTGCACTCATGTAAATACTGCTGCAGAGTGCGTGGCAGTAGGAAAGTGGGTGGCATGACTTCACAGCATTTCAGATCCAATAAAGTGGAAATACTATAGGAAGAAAAGGTTTCACACTATTTTGTCTCTGCAAGTGATTGCTGCAAGCACTACGAGAGAAATTGGAAGGACACTGAAAAGCATGAGACATTAGGTGCAATTAGGCTTCAAGCACAAATTGAATGCACAAGCTCTTCTTAATAGACTAAAACCCTGAAGGATTCTAAATTGCACCAAGGAGGAAGATGCTGACACTAAGTTTTCTTCTAATCGGTGGCCGCTCTGGAGAATGAAGGACAGAATAAAGAAAGAAAGAGATAAAATAGAGCATAAAATCAAGAACATTACTAAACTATCATTTGCAGTAAGCATATTTACCAACTTATAAGAAATGCCTCTGGTTTAGACTATAATTATAATCAAAACCAAGTCTGGCCCTCAGACTGAGTAACTGCATGACTAGCACTTGTAGCCCAGCCTGGATACAAGTCCTATTCTGTTGAAGTGGTGATGGGGTAAAGAGAAAAGGTGGGATAGGAGGTTACAATTTTTATGCCATTAGGATATATGTTGCATCTAAACACACCTGGTTTGTGTGTAGCTGGGGACAGTGAGGCTCTGTTGCTGTAACCTTGCTCTAAAGTTGAAAGCAACTTTGCAGTATGTGGAAGATTCTTCTCACCTGGTGCATGTAGGCAACATCATAGAAGTTTAAGAGAACAGCGATACCTGAAATCCTGTTCCCTGGTATTCTGTTCCTCTCCCACTCCCCACATGCAAATCAGAACTAACCTGGATGGTGCATGTAGTTTCTGATTTGCCCTTCTCTCTGTGTGCAGGTCTCTGTGTTCAGTTCAGGTCCTCACTGCGTAGAAAGAGCACACCTTCAGATGAGTTAGAGATGGTCTTCTGTAGAAACAGCTGCAAATAAATAGTTCCTTTTAGCTTTCTATCAATATAAAATACATCCCCAATGTTTTGTCAGAAAATGCAAGGTAGCAGGTACTATTTGGGCACATAAAGGCAAGAATACACTTAAAGGCTTCTTTGCTGAAGCACTCAACAGTGCTCTTAATACACTCTAAAATCAAACCCAATATGAGTACCTTATACATACCATTGTTACCTTCAACACTGATTGCATCTGCATTGTAGATAAATTGTTGATTGGTCACTCTACACATTGAGTATGGGGATCATAAGTTATCACTGACAGAGAATTTGTCTGCACAGTGTGATTAACATATACGAAGATGGTTTCCATCTCATGCAGAACTATTGGCTTTGGCTTCTTTGTATCAGCTGCTTTAGACAGATGACTTCCAGGATTTAGGAGAAAATCTGTTATGAATTATTTACTTTTATCATTCAGCTAATTTTCTTGTTGTTAGGGTTTTGTCATTATTTCTTTATTAAAGCCAAATGATTGTGCTCCAGGACATTCCACAAATGCTGCTGTTCTGTCATTGTAGGAAATACCATTAAAGCGACCTTTTCCTTGTTTGCTTCCCATGGCATTTAACTAAGCTGTTTTATGAGAAACATCATTAAAATTGTCAATTCCTCCATGGGTGCCTTAAGACTATTCATAGAAACTGTAGTCTTTGGGGGATAACAGAAACACAAGGGCTTGTTTTTCCTTGATTAACCCAATTTTCCACTGAAATAACAATATCAACTTAAACACAGGTCTATCAACACTGGGCAAATTCAGGCCTCCTTTTTTTTTTTTTTTTTTTTTTTCTCTGTAAAAATTTAACACCAGTGAAATCAGAAACATTAGAGTGAAGTCCTCTACTCAACCTCAAATTATAGATATAGCACAGGAAGCAATTCTACTGCTCTCCCCCGCCCCGCCCCATCTTTCACCATAATTCCTGATTTTTGTCCTGACATAAACTTATTTTAAGAGGATGTGGGACAGCACATCCCAAATAGTACTTGGCCCAAAATAGTAAGTGCCAGCTGTGATCACAGTTCTTGAGCTGTTTTGACTCAGTCATGAGTAAATAAACAGATTAAGATGTCACAGAGCACAGAAGAGTTGAGGTTGGATGAGATCTCTGGCAATCACCTGCTCCAAAAACACTGCTCAAACTACAGCCAACTGGAGAAGGTTGCCTGGGGCCCCATCTGGTCAGATTTTGAGTACGTACGCATAGACCCTCCACAGCCTCTCTGTGCAAGTTGTTCCAGTATTTGATCATGCCCATGTTAAAAAAGTTTATCCTTATGTTTAAATGGAATTTCCTGTTGTCCTGGGTTGAGAGGCCCAGGACTAACTTTTCTTCTGATGCTGGAAAAATTGCACTTTTAGAAGACTCTAGTGTCTGAATTCATGAAAATATTTACTTTATGGCCAGCCAGGCTTTGTGAGATTCAAGGTCTCAGTGTTTTCAAGCCTTGCCAGGTGCAGGGATGAGGAGGAGCAAGGCCTGGGTGTTTGATCCAAGATGGCCAACAGGATTATTTCATACCATGAACGTCACATTCAATATAAATTAGAAAAGTCTGTCGCGTGGCGGGCTCTCCCTTGATGGCGGTGGTCCAGGCAACTCGTTGGCCTAGTGCTGGACCCCTGAACTCTTCCTTACCTCCCAAAGCCGTTGCACTCGCAGTGTCCCACATTTGCTGTCCACTGCTGGGAGTGCACAGCTTCCTGCTGATAGAATTGGCTGAGTACAAGTCTTGTAAATCTTATATCAGTGTTGGGATTAATACTGGTTCTTTAGTATTCTTGTTAGTTATTTAATCTTATTCTATTAAATCTATTTACATTTCAGCCCCTGTGTTTCTTTGTGTTCTCTGATTCCCCTTTCCTGGGTGAGGAGGGGTGATAGAATTTTTGTCTGCACGACAATAAATTGTTATGGGTTTTCTCAAACCATAACACCTGTATTTCAGTTTGTGCCCATAAACTCTTGTCCTGCCATGGGGCACCACTAAGAAGCATCTGGCTCCATCTTTTTTACTCCCTCCATCAAGTATTTATACATATTGAAAGTATCTCCTCACGCCTTCTCTTCTCCAGAGTAAACAGTTAGAGGTCTCTCAGTCTCTCTTCATATGTCAGGTATATCAGACCTTTAATGATTTTTGTGGCCCTTTGCTGCATTCTTTCCAATATCTCCATCTCTTTCTTGCTCTGGGGAACTCCAGAACTGGACAGAGCACTCCAAACATGTTCCACCAACTAAACCATGTCACTATTCACTTATCTAGCCCACATTTCACCAGTTTGTCAATGAAGATGTTATGTGAAAGTGTCAAAAGCCCTACCAAAGTCAAGATAAAGAGCATCCACTGTTCTCCAATCTGCCAAACCGATCACCTCGTCACAGAGGGCTATCAGAATGGTCAGGCATGATTTCTCCTTATAAATCCGTCCTGACTACTCCTAGTCATCTTCTTATCCTTCATATGTTTCAAAATGGTTTCTAAGATTGTTTGCTCCATCACCTTCCCAGGGACTGAGATGAGGCTGTTCACCCTGCAACACTCTAGATCCTCTTTCTTGTCCTTCTTGAAGATAAAAGTGACAGTTGACTTCTTCCAGTCCTCAGGAACCTGCCCCAGTGGCCATGGCCTTTCAAAGTTAATCAAGAGTGGCTTCACAATGACATCAGACAACTTCCTCAGCATTCATGGGCGTATCCCATCAGGTTCCAGAGACTTGTTTTTTTATCTGTCAGGTTTATTTAAATATTCCCTAACACTGTCCTCATCCATCAAGGGTAAGTCTTCCTTGCTCCAAACTTTGCCGCTTGTCTCAGAGGCCTCGGATTTCTGAAGGTGAGTACTGCCAGTAAAGACCACAGTGAAAAAGGCTTGAGGTTCTCATACTTTTCTGTGTCCTTTGTTACCAGGTTCCCTAAAAAATTCAATAGTGGGTCTACTCATCTTGCTTTTGCAGCTGATCTTCCTTTAGACAAACTTTTTTGTTGCCCTTCATGTTCCTTAGCAGATTCAACTCCAGGTAGGCCTTGGCTCTCCTTATCCCATCCCCGCACATTCAGATAGTGTCTCTATATTCCTCCCAGGTCACCTGACTCTACTCCCACCTCTTGTAAACTTCTTTTTTATGTTTCGGTTTAGGGAGGAGCAGTTTGCTTATCTACATAGGCCTCATGACACCTTTATTTCATTTCCTGCTCATCAGGATTAACTGTTCTTGACCTTGGAGGAGGTCATTCTTGAAAATCAATTCGCTCTCCTGGACCTCTCTTTTCTCCAGGGCCATATATGGTGGGATTCTTTCAAGCAGGACCCTGAAAAGGCCACAGTCTGCTCTCCAGACTCACTCCAGAAACCTCCTGAATTTCTAGTGCCCTGCTGTGGGCTGTGAAGCTCTTCCAGTTGTCTGAAGAAGGTCTTCTTGTTTACCAAAGGATTGCTCTTTTATGACCCCTAATACTGACCCACAAGTTCTCAACTGGCTTACCTTCTCTCCCTAGGATGAGGCAGTGCCACGCAGATGCTATCATATGCTGGAGAACCATTTCACTGCCACATCAGGCTCTTCCTCTGCTGAAGTTTGTCCTCCCTATTTTTTTCAGTGAACACTCCTAAATTCAAATACATCCCATTCTGGGAGGTCTCATGCCCATCCAAAGCAAAACCATAGTTCAGGGTCTACTTAAATCAATCCATTTCCCTGAAAACTGCAGTTCCTTCCCAGTCTCCAGTCTTGCTGCCTGAAGCTCTTCACCACACTGACATATTAGGCAACATTTTAAGAATTGTATCTTCACCTTCCTAGAAAGAAGTTGCAACTAAACTTTTCCACCTCATTCATGTAGAGAAACTCTTACATAGTCCTATTTACCCCAGGGCTCTGCTAAAGGTTATCGCCATTCATTCCCTGTGTTGCCACTAAATGGTTCAGTCTTTCCTTATATTTCCTTAATCATGCAATGCACATGGCATTATATCTTCAGGTCCCTGAGTCCAAACATAAGGTAGCTTACCCTACAATACTTGTAATTGTAACCATTTTTTATCCTATCAACCTAAACTGGATTTGAACAGGTGACCAAGTCTTTGTTTAGCCACATGTAATAACTATGAGTTTACTTAACAAGCAGGCCTGCTGATTTCTATGGCACTACTTTTGGTATGGAGCACTGGCTGGTTGATTCTGCACTCATGTCTCCATGAGTGCCACAGCATCTTGCTATGCAATGAAGTGATCCTCACTCATTTTTCAAAAGCCTTTGGTGCACATTTTAGCCATGTCAATGTGTGATCATGCTACTAAACCCTTTCCCGACTCGTGACAGTGTTTCCACAATAGCTGATGTCCACTAAAAGAGGGAAAGGCAAGGCAAAAATTAATAAGTACATGAATCAACAAGGTAAAGTGGCAGAAGTAAAAGCCTTTGATGATGCCAAGTAAGAATGCAGCTTTTCTACTAGGATGAGCTGAGTCACTCACTCACGACTCAACCGCTTTTGAATAATGTGGTCACCCGAAACACAGAGAAATAAAAACTTTATAGTACCTTACAGCTGTGTTCATTCATTCATTCACTCACTCACTTTCTTTGTCTCACAGGTCTATAAAATCCATTCCTCATTTTAACAGAGAAAATAAAAATACTCTGTTTATATTTTCAGCCAGTGGTACAGCCACTGGTACGTCTACTAATTAATCTGGATAGCTGGAAAGTAGACCAATTTTCTTTTTTCTCAAGCCACTCAATCCACAATGAGACATTTTATTTGACACTGAAACTCTGTAGGAGATGGCTAGATTTAATGCAAGGGAGACAGAGTCTGATGTCAATATTCTCTGTCTACTTCTCCCCTTAACTCTTTGATGCTGCTGAAAAACTTGCATGGGGATAATTTTTTGAAAGGACAGGAAGAGTTTGCCTTGGGAAGCATGTAACTATTTGTCTGTTCTCAGCTGAATTGCATAGTGAATTTTAGAAGTTATTCTAGAAGTGACATGGAAAGGGAAAACAGTGCAGTAAAATGGAGTAGTGAAAATAATGGTACTGCATTGCACAAAGCCTTTCATCAACAGCACATGCATGCAAGTTGATTGTAGTCCTCAAAAGTAAGGAAACCTGGGGCCTAGATTTTTCACACTGCAGCCAGTTTGTTCACTTGTCTAATTTCCCAGTGAGTCAAATGGGGCCAATAATGAATGCTTTTTGTTGCCTTGATGTAGGCCTTGCTGTATAGACAGGAATACACACTACCTGCTATGTACATAGCAGTACTCTTGCACTACATTTCCTGTGTTTCTCTGACTCGGCTTTCCTTTCCTATTAAAACATTTGCACCAGCTTCTGTCTGTTTGCTCTTGAAGTCAGAGTCCTCTGTTGCTCCCAGAACTGTAAGTGCCACTCCATCTTCCTGGTGGCAAAGGGAGAAGATAATCATGGAATCACAGAATTGTCAGGTTGGAAGGGTCATCTAGAGATCATTGGAGTTCTTCCTTCCCAGGTGCAGAACCCTACATTTGCTCTTCCAAACCTCATTAGGTTTTTTCTCTGCCCAGCTCTCCAGCCTGTCCAGGTCACACTGGACGGTGGCACAGCCCTCTGGAGCATCAAACAGCCCTCCTAGTTTGGTACCAGTGAACTTGCTGGGGATAGACTCTGTCCCCTCATCCAGGTCATTGATGAATATGTTGAACAAGACTGGACCGCATATTGACCCTTGGGGCACACCACTGGTTACAGGTCTCCAACTTGACCCTGCTCCATTAATTACAACCATCTGAGTCTTGTCACACAGCCAGTTCTCAATCCACGTCACTGCCCCCTCATCTAGCCCACACTTCTTCAGTTTCCTAAATAGGATGTTGGGAAAGACAGTGCCAAAAGCCTTGCTGAAGTCAAGGTAGATGACATCTTCTGCCCTCCCCTCATCCAGCCATCCAGTTATAACATGTTATAATGTAATAATTATAACAGCTACAATGATACTCTTCAGCTGAGTTCAGGTTAGGTAAAAAGTACAGCAAGGTTTGTTCACAAAAGGTATGAAATAACACCTCAGATCTGACTGGAGAAGTCACTTCCTGAAGTGTCCAGATCTCACACATACCAGGAGTTCTGCACACCTGGTATTTGAGTCTTGCATAAAAGCAGCATGTGATAAAAGAAACAGGAACAGTGGATAACCTTTTGAAGCTTCCAACCGTAACAATGCCCAAAAGTTTGCAAGACAAACCAATTTCACAACACTCACCCTTTAGAAAAAAGGAAAACAGTTTGGAAAAAGCTGTTGCTATGGACTTGATCTTCTGTCCTCATTAAACCTAACTAAAAATTTAATTCAAGGGCTGCCTCTTTGAGTAGTCTTCACTAACTTTGACATTTTTCAACATTTTTGAAGACCAGTCATAAGAATATAAAAAACATGAATTAAGAAGGGTGGGGTTTTTGCCACATACAAATCATTAAGGTGGTCCTCAATTTTCTTTTGCTTCAATGCCTGTAGAACCTTGTCACTATTCCCTTTCCATTTGCTACAGCAAAGAATTTGTCTTTAGATGCCAAATCTACTCCCTAGAGCTGTTCCAGGAATACAAGTAATATTCCAGAAAGCTCCTCTTTCAGCTTTTGCTATTGGTACTGTTTCTGGAAAGCAGATGTGCTGTAGACCTACATACTCTCTCTTGCACCAGTTACAAGCAAGTGATGGGACTGGGGTTTTTTCCTGGTAGGAGAGCCATATGTCTAATACCATATGCAGCATTTTATCCAGCCTGTCCTTTGAGTTGTGTCTGATAAATGAAAGCTCAAAGATGGAGAAAAAGCATGAAGAGCATTCCCATTACTTCTGCATCTCTTCAAAGGAGGAAGTTACAGTCCTAACCCCAAGTTACCGGGAAGAGCGGAAAAACCCTGGCACCAAGTCCCCATCTCCTTAATACAACATGTAACAGAACTAGGACGTAACATCTGACAAGAAGCAACAGGTATGTTCCTGTGTAGTCCTCATTCATCTCAAAGAAAGTTCCTGCCTCAGCTGACACTAGGGCAGTGAACCCCTGGGGCTTTAAGAAGTGTTGTCTGGCAAATTATCCAAATGCAATCCTACGCGGTTTTCTCAAAAGAGCTGGTGGAGATGGAGCAAGGAAAGAAAGGTTCCATGTAAAATTTCTTCATTTGATGCAAGTATCAACTGCCTTGAGTAATAATTTGACATTCCTCAGCAAAGATACACTGCACTTTTGAAATATTTACCTCTCCTTTATCTTTTTATAACCTTAAGAAAATTTGGGAAGAATGTGAACTGTTTTAGCTTTTGTCTTCCTATGACGGCAGAGATTTATTTATAGGCAGGAACTGGAGGACAGTTCTCACGTGGCTGCTGAAAATTAAAACAGCATGTAGGGTTTTGTTTTGTTTTGCTTTTATGCCTTTGCCGCTACAATCTCTCCCTGCGTTCCCTAAACCCTTGTTATTGTAACCAGAGCCACATTTTGCATTGCTACAATTGCAGGGTTATGTAAATTCCAAAGGCTTTAAAGGAAAGGGCCTGCAGATTCTGCTCCGGGCCGTAGGGAAGTTGACACAAACAGTTATACCCAACATCTAGGGAGAGGCAAAGGCACTCATAAATTACCAACAGACAGGAAACCTAACTCTCAACCTCAGCATCAACCTGAAGTTTCCTAAACCTTTTGCAGCTTACTCGTTTCATTTATATTGATTGTCCTCTCATTTTTATTGTTGTGTTTTGCTATGGCTATGAAAATTTCCTCAGCCACTTCTGCAAATCTTCGTATGTCCTTTCCCACTTTCCACCAGTGTGTACCGGTTTGCTCAGAAGAGCCAGCAACAGAAACCTCCACAGCAACAAACATTTTCACATGCGAGGAACCTTACCTTTACAGTGATCGTGAAACTACATGTTGAACAGCATCAATTTACTCTTGAAGACTTACATCAAAAAGAAAACAACACCAAATGAGAACAACTGTACTCACACAAGATGGCGAAAGAACAGAGTATGCATCTGATCCCCTGCAAGAAGTCTTTCCAGCAAGTAGGGGTGGGAAAAAGTGTGATACTTGTTCCACATCTGTGTGGTTCTGAGTAACCAAGTTGTAATGCTGACACTAGCTGTGCATTTCTGTGTGGGCATGGGCAAGCCAATTCATGTTTCTGACTCTGTACTCTCTAAAAGAGGGATAATAATGCCTGAGTCAGAGTCAATGTTAGAAGGCTCTGCATAAGCTCATCTTAGTCCTCAGTGTTTAGACAACTCAGCTAAATGAGAAAAATGTTTAGCCCACTTCTTCAGCCTTGTTTCTATTTCAGGTCTAAATCACCATTAGTCAAATCATGCTTAGACCTCAGACAAGAACCTAGATTACCTTATTCCTTAACTATGTGGAGGTTTGGCACAGCATGGTGCACCCTGATCGCTGGAGTATGCTAATGAGAACACAGGGAAATTACTCTTTTTGTGAAAAGGTGCAGCCAGAACTCCCTAGCCAATTCAGCTGACGCTATAAGGAAGGATGAGGCTGTGGTGAGTTCTCCATGCAACCTTAAACTTACTGCAGTGGATATGAAAAACCAGGGCTTGCTGCATTGTTCACCCACCTCTTAGGCACAAAGCCAATTATGGTAAGTCCTCAGGAAAGAAAACCAAGCAGCACTGCCTTGCAGTCAGTCTCTGCAATCAGGTAGGCCAGTGCCAAGCCAGCACAGGAAGGGACATTCCAAGCAATTTCCAAGCCGTGATATTTTAAAAAATGTCACCACAATGGAAGAGATTACTTCACTAGCAGACAATAGGTCCTACCCAACTGGTAATTACTGTCGCTGCACAGGTGGTGACAGCTGTTATTATTATGAAAGCAAAGCTGTTTAAATCGTATTAAGAAAGACAAGAGTCACTTCTGGAGGTGCAGCTACATGGGATCCCTGCACAGCTCAGAAGTTTCTACCAGTTTTTCATGTGAGTTTATTTACTTGGAGCCAGGAACTGCTCTGTGGAGCTCTGATCCTGACTGTCACTATGACCTTGGGCAAGTGACTGAATGTCTTTGCACCCGCAACTCCTTTTGAAGTTAACTGGTGATGTGGATGCTCAACAATCCTGAAAGAACAATCCCTACAGGTCAAAGCCAATGCCTGCTAGAGCTGAGGTGTTTTGGGTCACATCAGAAACAGTGTTAACTTTGAACACAAAACCTGAAGCATCCACAGCTAACAAATATTTTTGTAATTTTAGCCCTGTAATTGGCCGAATGTAACACAACTCTCAGACACAGAGGTGTGGAGTCCGAGGGACAATCTATACAAACATTTTTGGAAGAGAACATTTTAATAAGTGTCTGTGGGGAGTAAGAAACAAGCAGCCAGGATACAAAGAGAAACCAGAAATCAAAACTGCTGTAACAGACTGTGTCCCATTCTTAGCGCACCTAACAGCAAGTACCTAAAAACTATACATTTTACTGAACCAGGTAAAGTACTAACCAAAATCATTACTTTATTCTACAAGCTATGTTACCTAACAGTCTAAATTCTTGAATCCTTTCCTCAGAGATGGCTAGTTTATGACCCAAAAGCACTGTGGAATACAGTCAAGAAATTCTGATATCCTACACTATTTAATTCCTCAGATTTTGGTCTTGAACCTAAATCAAAATTGATATGTGCCTCTAAATGATCAGCACTGCCTCATATAGACTTTGATATCTTACCCAAGTATTAAGTAAGGTGGAGGTTGCTTAGCTTTTGGAATCTCTGCGGTCTGTAGCCTGTAATTATCAGCCAACCAGCAGCACAGCTCCCATCTACAACTCTTTTGTTTTCCTGAGTTACCAAAACCTTCCTTACCTTCCATGCTTGCATATCCAATAGATACTACTTGGCTCAGCACAATTAGCAAGGCAGGCGAGACAAAGGGCCACTTAGTCACCTCTGACACGTTTTACAGAAGAGGATCTCCAAAAGCTGACACAGGCAAAAAAATAATAAAATAGTAACAATCATAGCTACGCAGACTTTTTGAAACATCAGACAGGCACAACGAAATAGAAGTATAACAAAATCATCCTACTGATACCAAATGACAATAAGAAAATGAAAAGCCTGTGTTGGCCTACTGGGTCAGAGTGGTGGGAGATCTTTTTAGGCCCATATCAGAGTTTCAGGATGATCATGTTCCTCTACTGGATGAAGAAAAGGAAGAACAACTGTAACAGTTTGGATAGAAGGTACATAGTGGGGAAAAAATAAGCAAACAAAACCAGACCAAAAAAAATCCATAAACAGAAACAGAAACGAATAGAAACGAATAGAAACGAATAGAATAGAATAGAATAGAATAGAATAGAATAGAATAGAATAGAATAGAATAGAATAGAATAGTTCAGCTGGAGAGGACCTACAACAATGACCTAGTCCAACTGCCTGAATGGTTAATGCCCTCTAATGATGAAACTCAGGTGAGCTGCAAAAAGGCAGACTTGTGTTGTCCTCTCTCCCTGCTGCAATCAGCTACACCCAAAAATATCTGGAGGGAAAATGACATCTGACACAGTCATGGTAAAAATGACCCAAATGAAGAAGTGACAAATCAGGGTGTGGGAAAGTCTGAAAACAAATCACCGGGTGTGTCAGATATACAGACGCTAATATAAAGCAGTGACTACTGTTTCTCTGCTCCATGAATATGTGCAAGTGAGCTTGGGGTTTTAAGAGCTACGCACAACAAGCATTGAGCAAACTCAAGTCTGGGTGCATTTGCCTAGGAACAGCACAACACTTGCCAGATTTATGGGACACTCAGAATGTAACTGAAGTGCAGAGGTACTAATCAAATCCAGCACGGCATCTTACTCTACATGGAGATTTTGCAGACTGCTTCTAAGTATCTCAGAACTGGGAAGACTGTTTTTGTGACACCTCTGATTGAATTTCTCAGGGAGCTTCACTGTGGCTACAGGGCACCCTATTTGAATCACAAGATGTAGTGTGTATGATCCACTTCAAATGGTAAAATCTCACCCTAGAGACAAGCCTTCAAAATGCTGCTGAGAACTTCAGACTTAAAAGTCCAAATGCGACAAAGATAGGAGCTTCGAGAACTCATGGACTTAGGGTCATACAGGCTGCACAGAAACCCTAGAAAATTAGATTTACACATCCATGCAGCCTTGACTGTTCCATTACAAGCAATCAAACTAACAGGTAGGAACGTAGGTAAGTAGGCAGGTAGCACAATGGAAAGCACATGCCCTGAGTCACACAAACTTTAATGGCAGTGGCCAGCCAGCAGAAGCAAGGCCAAGATTAATAATGGGAGAATTTCTAAAGGAAGTCAAAGAGTATTTCCCATTTCTCTGGAGGCATTGCCCCCAAGTCTGGCACCAAACTGCCCAGCTCGCTCTAGCTTCTTTGCAAATTAAGTCTATTCCTGAAAGAGCTAAACACTTCCAAGAGACCATGATTAATGAGTGCTCAAAGAAAAAACGAAGGTTGCCTATCTCTCTCCATTACTATGTTACCACTTAGTATTGAGTACCCAGAACTGAACACAGCATTCCTCGTGTTGTTTCATCATAGCTCTGAGACATATTTCCTCAGCAGGCTACTTGGATGGAAGACTTAAGGCAAGGCACGGAGAGTGCCTTGCCTTAGGAAAGACAAGACAAGGCAAAGCACGGAGTGGACTTTCTCACCATCTGCTTCCATTCTAATTTGCTGCACTCCCACATGTCGCCAATGCCTGTAGGGTGATCAACTGGATTCTGTGTTACGTGCATTCGTGGGAGTACAGGACTACACAATCCTCATGTCCTGTTTTCTACAATCACAGACAACTGTCTAACAGATGCTAGTCCAGCAGATTCCACAGCACATTTATTCCAACACTGTCACACATTAACATAAGACTTTTCAAGTGACCAGTGGAAAGAAGAATTAGGTAAGTTTTTGAGTCTGAAGTGGAGCAGCCATTTTCATTCTTAAAGCAGTAGAAAATGACAAATAGCTTCTTCATTTTACAGATGTATAATATCATCTCCCTGACATCTGATGTCTGATTCCAGAGATCATAAGTTGGTCCACTCTCACCTGAATACTCACGTTCTGTAGACAAAAATATATACAGCTACAGATAATGTCAGAGTTTCTTTATATGAAAGTCAGAAAACCTAAAATATCGATATGTATTTAATGTGAACTGTATGTTGACATGTCTTGCAAAAATCGAGGCCTGTATTGAAAAACTGAATCTCAAGACTGGTGAAGCATCATTCTTAAGCTGCTTTTTATTACAGTGATACTATATGAAAATGTTAATATATTATGGTAGGTCAACTCTAGCTTGTATTTACAGTATTTTCTTAGAAAAGGCTCCCATTTCACAGTAGCTTAGCTACACTAACAGACGTGTAAATCAGAAAGAGCATGGGCCCCTGGAGATGTTACAATGGATGTGAACATACTAAACATCACCACTCTAAGTAAGCAGGGGATGAGGCAGTGAGAAGTTGCTTGCTAAATTTTGCCTCTGTTTAAACATAAAATGTGTCATGAAGGGCACAGTAGGACATTTATAGCTTAACAAGTCCCCCAGCAGGTACATGAAGCTATTCTAGATAAGCCCAGACACAGCTGGAAAACAATTCACGGGTCCCCCAAGGAAAATTTCACCAAGTCAGAAAATGTATCTGTTTTTCTCCCTATAACTTAGGAATGGTGAGTGCCAAAGACTTTGTAACATTCACAAAGACTGCTTGAATCTTGCTGATGATGAAAGGCTAAGGTCAAGCTTTGTACTTCTGCCATTGGCAACACATTTCAGGGCCTCTACAACAGAGCCAGAGAGATTCACTCATTGGGATGCCTGACCCACGGGGCAGTAGAAGTATGAAACAAGCAATGAGGGCAAGTTCATACCTCAGTAGGGCACAGTTGGAAGACAGTTCATATTGGCAGGACCCAAGCATGGTTATTACTCTACCCCTGCATAACATTGTGGGAGGATGCTGACAGATCAGAGCACAGGCAAGAACGAAACCAACTGTCTCTCTGTGCACTCAGCTGTTAGAAACATAGTTTAATTGGTTCCCGCTGTATACACGGCTGCAAAAGTAGCAAAGGACTAAAGTCCCCTTGTGTTTGGTCAAGATCTTGCTTTCTTTCATCTGTTGTGCAGATGCTGATGGGGTCGCCTGCCTGGAGGGGGTCAGGATTCTGCCAAATGGATTTAAGCAGGGTACTCACAGTCCAGGCATCCCAGCTTGATGGTCAGTGACTCAGTGAGAAAACCAAGACTGTCTGCACTGGTGGATAGCCCCATTCCTGACAACATTTGCAAGGAAGAATGATATCCTGGGAAACCCCCTCTACAGATGTATGTTGTTTAATCTCACAAATAAACCCACTCCACATAGTTAGGGCATATCTCTTAAAATCCTAAGTACCTAAGTTTCATATTCTCAGCGTAGGCAAAAACTTAAACAAAAGGTAGAAAGTAGGAAGAAAAACTGGGGATTATGATTTGAGGCTCTGGCTAAGACAGAACACAGATATGGGGAAGGGAGAAAGAAAGGGTGAAAGTGCCCTCTCTGCAGTAGAGTGATATAATTGCATTTTGGGAGAAGTATGATTTTGATGGATATATGGCTTGTCTACCAGGCAGGAGGCTAAATGTGACATAATGATAAAGATGTTATAATATTTTGGTTTAATTGCTACAGCTTTGTTAAACTACCACTTCAGAGGACACAGAGATAGCTGAAACAAAAATAGGCCACTAACCTACCTGCAAGTAAGAGTATTTAGGTGATAGTGTAGACTCCCATCAGGCTGCAGGCATCTGAGAAAGCTGGGTGTCAGTTTTCAAAAATGCTAAATCCATTAATATTTGTGAAATGCTTGGAAATTTTCTAAAGGGAATTCCTGAATGCAAAGAATAAATTGCTAACTTTATCTAACTATAGATATATATGTGATTTATCCTCACATATTCCTACAGCATATGATTGCAGACAAGAAAATATTCTTATCATTTAACTCCTACTGGTTAAAGAGGAACAGTCCATAGAGATTGATCCATCAGATACAATTTGGCTAATGAACATACAATACCCACAGCATTCAGGGTTTGATCTTAAACCAGTAGAAAGTACAGAACAAACTGTATTGCACACTGATGATTTATTGACTACATGTTTTCAGAGGGATTGGACTGTTATAACATTCTTGGGGGAAGAAATGGTTTTATATTAGAGGGAAGTCATGTTACACCTCTATGAGAGTCTAAGAAACTTCTGCACACAGATCAGCCAAGGCAAAGATGTTTATACAGATTCAGAATAGTTTCATTCCTTCTTTAAAAGCTTGCTCCCTTCAACCTGACAAGGAAAGGAGCAGAATTGACAGGCTGGGGCAGAGCAACATGGAATTCCCACGTATTTCTTTCACAGCCTTCTGTAGATTTGAAAGAAAACAGATGACAGTGCAGGACCAAGAGTGTGCAAAAAGATTAATGATTTTTCAAGACCAGCCTGAAACACCTAAAAGTAGCCTAATTTCATTTTGTTTTAAAGCACTGAGCTTTCCTTGGAAGTAGAAGCACGCAAAATATTTTTTATTTATGAAAATATCAGAAACAATTGCATTATTGATGAACAAGCCTGTTTGAAATGCTCATTTAGAGAAGTATTTAAATGCAAAAGAAAATGTAAAACATTTCTAAAAATAACTGGAGGGCTGTTAGCAAATTAAATCCTTTCTGCAACAACTTGTCACTGTAGTATGCTTCTGAATTGGGCAACAAGGAGAGATGCTGGTCACTTTTTCAACTGACAAGACACAGACAGTAATAAAAATGAAGGCATTGTTTCTTTAAGTGCATTCTTTATACTAAAGGACAAGAACATGTGAATAAGTTTCTGGATGTTTGTGATGTACCTGGATAGGATCCTCAGTCTACATCTTACAGATATGACTGTTTCTCCCCTGAAGAATAGCTGAAACATCAGAGGATCTTAGAATCATAGAATCATAGAATGGTGAGAGTNCATCTTCACAGTGTTTTCTGTTTCAAAGGCCACAAGAATATATAAATGAGTACATAGAGTCGAATCAGCAGTCCATGTAAAACAGTATCCTATCTCCAAGTAATGGTCAGTTGCAGATGGTTAGGGAAAGTATATAAAAATACCATATATAGTCTGATCCTATCCCTGCTCAATCCTTTTCAGTTGTTTAGGACTTGGAGATGGGAGTGCAGCCAGATTAGGTCTGTTTAATTGCTACCAGCAGACCCATCCTCCAAGATTTTTCATCTCTCCCACAGCTTTGTCTTGGGAGAAAGGAATCTTGCCATGTGATATTAAACTCTTGAAATGTATCCTTCCATGACTTCTTCACAATGAAATCCAACCTGGATTGTGCTCCTTGGCAGAAATGTTCCTTCTCCCTTTTGCATGTGTTTGTTTGAGTATTGTATTTATTAAAATGTCCTGGGAATACATTTTTAGTTCAGATTTTAAAAAAGATAAATTGAACCTGACCATTTTCTTCAAGGATGAACAGGGCACTGTGTAAATTTCCATCTCTTGAACTTCATGGCCTATTAATTCAGTTGTTTACTAAAAACATTGCCCTGCCAAACAGAAAAAGGAAAAAAAAAAAAAAAAGAAAAGAAAAAAAGGAAAGCCCCCCAAATTAGTCTTGTTCACTATCTTGAATAATAAAAGCTATAACAGTAAAAATGAGTTCTTGTTTATGCCTGCTTTAAAAAAAAAAAAATGTACCAAAGAGACAGAAGAGAGTTGTTGGATCTCACAAATCAGCTTTGTCCCCAACTTTCAACGAATAGCTGGGCTGGCACAGGCATTACCTGAATTTAAGTCATCTTGGGACACTGTGAAGAGAAAAATACTCTTCAACAAAAACAAATGTGAACTTCAAAGCTCATGACCAGAAATACCAACTTCAGTGATTACTATTTTGAAGCCAGCAAAACTGGGAAATGAGCAAGCACTTGTTAGTCAGGGAGGGAGCCTATTCCTCTCTTGCTGCCAAAGTTTTTCTCATTTTCTCAAGGTTACCTCTATTTCCATTTTCCCGCAGTCTAAACACATCCTTCTGATCTCCAGCTCCCACTCCTTGAATTCCAGTGAGCCTTCTCATCTCCACCCTTTCTTATCTACTTCTTTCTTTCCATCTTAAGTCTCTGTAACTCCAAACTCCAGAGAAACATCACTAGTACAAGCGTGCCATACTCTCAGAATAACTTTTCTACTAAATCCAAAACCCATGAGCTTCTCCTGGTCAGATATGTTACTCCATGTTGTCCCAAGTCTAGAAAATTGCTAGAACAAGACATTATCTGACACCACAGAGATCACAAGAGAAGCCCAAATCTCAAGTGTTGAAATACCATGTAGAAAACAAATTGAAAATATAAATCTAACATGGAACATGAACTTTGGGCAACATACAAAACAGACACAAAGCCCAAGGAAGGGAAAAGCCTGTTTGACCATCATCAGGTACAGACTTAACGCACAGGTCTAAGAAAGCTTGAGGCTGCACCAACAGCACTGCTCTGCGTGTGACGTGTTCATGGCCATGTGGCTACGTGATTCTCAGCAAATCAAAGTGGGGCACGTCTTGGACATGTCAAGAAAACCAGAATATGAATACAGGACTGACATACCAAAACTCATAGGAGCTTCCAGCTACATGGGATATATTCTTCTGTGTTTTCTGCTGCTATGAAACAGCAATAGCTCCACTAACCTTTAGAGAGTTACACTGCTGTAAAAAGCATGTGAGAAGAATCAAATGCACTGTGTAGATTGGCTCAAGTCAGTTGGCCAGCATTTCAAAAGCAGCTTATAATTTTGGCTGTCTCAATTTTTGAGTGTCTTGGTGCCTTAACAAAACACTAAAAATAAAGAGCCAAAATTACAGGTTACTTTGCACAACTTGGGCCTCAGTTTCTCTGGACCAAATTCTGATGCTACTTGAACTTACTTGTAATTAAAGCCAGGAATAAGTTTCTTGAACAATACAGAGGTACAAACAACTTTCACTAGTACAGATGAGAGCAGACTTGCACTGTCTATGCCTTAGGCCACTCATTAACAGTCTAAAGTCCCTGGGCCAAATACTCAGCTGGAATGCATTTGTCATAGCTACACTGGAGCCCCCATACCTGTTTGCACTGGCTGACAATCCAACCCCGTAAATCCCACTTTACTAATTTACATGGCATTATGAAATTTAATAATTTAATACACAGAGCTTGGAAGATAACAAGCCCTCAGCCTGATAATAACTCAGAGTAGTGCCAAACAGAAGTAACTCCATTGTTAAGTGGAATTGCAGAAAGATGAGAAATTAATCAGATCTACTGCATGTTAGTATATGTACTGAGTGCTACTACTACCAGTTTTCTGCAAATGCCTCAGTTCAAACGAGTGTGATATGGAGGAACACAATGGTAAAACAGAAAAGCCATAAGAGACGACACTGTCAATCATCAACATAACAAAAAGTACAGGAAAACATACATAAAATCTTTCATCCAATGAAAATCAGAGCAGTCAGTTTTCTTTTAATTTAGGAACATGCTGTGCTTGCCTGGGGCCTGCAGGGGCAGGGAAGGCAGAGAGGGTCAGATCTCCATAGGATTGACGCAGGTTTGAAAATTCACAGCAATTAAAGCATTGAGAGCCAAACCTCCCACACATCCTTCCCCTAAGTGTCAGGAAATGGTGTCCCCTGATTGCTCAATCGCTAGGTCAGATGGTTGGCCTGGAGGGACTAGATGGGTTTCTGGGATTCCATTGGACCTTGGGGGAATTTTATTTCAACTAAGGCAGATGGAGCAAACCCAAACTATCTGGGAGATGCCTTCAAGATGCTGTTCAACTCTTGCTGTGCCTCCCTCCCAATGAAATACACTCAGTACACACCACGTCTGGGCTTGTTAAGAACAATTTTTGTGACTGCTTTCAAGATGAACAGAATAATCCCTATTACACATGAGGAAGAAAGCTAAACTAAACAGCAATGATAGCATCAAACAAGTGATACAGCATGGTAAGGCCACTGGATACCCAGAGAATTTGTTTACTCAGCTCCGCGAAACCATGAGGCTGCACTTTGTAATACAAAATATAGACTTTTAAAACCTCAGAGTTGCACTATGACTGTCATAAGCTCCAACAGGGAATTGCTTTCTGTTTCACAAAGCAAAACTGAAAAGAAGTCTGTCCTGTCCATAGCATGCTTATTTATCTTGCTTTGGGTACCACCTGTCCACCAGTAGACCTAGCAATTTCCTGGCTGGTATAACCTCATCCAATTTCAAGGATGCTGAGTGATGACCCATGCATTCTCATGCAACTCTAAATTTATCTCCTGCCAGATCAGTATCTCCTTCCCCATTCCTCCTCCTACCCTTCCACTCAGTGTGCAACTTTCCCTCTGAAACACAACTAACAACCTACAAGAAACTTCCAGACTTGCAATCCCTGCAAGTAGTTGAAATACACTCACTAGTGGGATGTTGAGCTGGAGAACAGAGAGAGGAATTGTGAGACAGAAAGAAAGCAGTCACCTTAAAATACCCCAAATCTGGAATTATGTCCTCCTTAGTTCCTCTTCTCACACTCCAGTTTCCAGCAGTTCTGTATATATACTCTGTATATATTAGTTTTGTATTGCCTAATGCTCTCAGGCTTTTATTGGGGCATATAGGTTTCTAACAAGTTTCTAACTACATTTCTTAAGGATTCTTTTCTTTCACATTGCCAGCCAATGTGATTAGGCTGTTGCTATGAAAATAAAACACCTACTTGGAAAAGGAGATGGTAGGCTACTGGAAACAAAAATCTAAGAAATCTAAGAAAGAAGTGGGGGAAAGGAAAAGAATTCTGATCTGTCATGGTAAAGTAGCCCAGATTCCAAACCAATTCCCTCCAAGTCTGGAGACTTCACTTGCAAAGTACACTCCTGCAGGATTTGGCTCTGAGATCACAGTCCCTTACACATGCAGTCATTATGGTAGCTTTTTCTCCAGCTCAGCCTAGCTTGCTCTACATGGTATGGCATGGCATCCATTAGTAGGGATTAGACCTTGAACATCTGCCCAGTAAAAGCCACCCCCATTCCATTAGCCAGCACAGCAGTTACATCAACCTGCAGCTGCTTTCAGCACAGCTAACTACACTCGCTCAATTTCATTTTGCGGGGGAGTTCCCTGCAAAACTCCCTCCTCCCAGACCTCACCTTTCCTCCTTTACTTCCTTCTCCCTGACGCAACAACCCACTTTGCCACTCTCAAGAGAAGTATTTGCAGACTTATTCTATTACCAAAACAACTGAGCCCAGGAACCACTGACTTGGAGTAGCCTTTATGACTGCTTGTTGGCTGAAGCCAATTGCTACAAGCACAGTGCATTATATTGTGCAATTCACACAGCTCCTACTTCTCAGCCCAGCTTTGTAGTTTTGTTCAAGGGCATCATCTCTCCTTCCAGCACCTGCACAAACCAAACACTCTTTCACTAGCAAAGTGCTTTCTAAAGTTACAGTATGTCAAGTCCCTAAGTATGTCAGCTTCACACAGGCAGCTTCAGAATCTTCCACCTGCCTGGGAAAATGAGCCATTTTCTGTCATGGGTCTCATTAGAGAAAATGCCAATGAGGAGGACAGTTGTCTCCACAGCTGTCCCCAGAACTGGTCCCATCTCTATTCGGTTAATGAAGAAGGGACATGCAGGTGTGGGCTGGGGAGGCAAGGCTAATTACATGAAGGCAGTGCTGAATTTTAATTGTAAATACATACAGCTGAGTGTCCACTGACAACACTGCCTTCTTATGAAGGAGGGCTGCAAGTCTCTGAACTGCTGAGGTAAAAAGAAAAGTTACTAAGAATCACTAGTATTTCTTGGGACTTGCACTGCGTGTCCACAGCAGCGCCTCTGCAGGTTTTTCACAAGGAGATTCTCCTTGTAGTAGCTGCCTCCTTCAGGAATCACCCTGTTACAGCTTGGTTTTGGATGAGAGATATCTCTTTCCTCTGCAAAAGGAGAAGGTTCTTTGGAGAGCCCTTAGTATTAAGCTAGTACAGGCTTAAGGTGCTAAATTTGTGAGATTAAGCAAGCAACACCCCATACTCCTTTTAGGATCTGTTATTGTATCTAGCCTGGCAAATAGAGCGGGACAGGACTTCATTGTCAGGGAGCCAGGAAACTGCCTGTTCTCTCCACAAGGAAAGACAAACTGCTTGATGTAAAATATGGCAAGGTATTAAAGAGTTAAAAAAGAAATCCTGCATTGTGAAATTGCCTAAGGAAGTTGGGTTTTGCCTAGAGCTTATTTGGTATTTTGCTGTCCTGCTATCAGAACATGAAGGAGCTGGATTTCAGTTAATTTTGTAGTCTTCCAAAATATGTCCTTCCCTCCCTCTCTCTCCTTCTCCAGCCTCCCTCACCCCCATCACCCCTATCCATATACAGCATACAGAAGAGTGCAAAAGCCTGCACTGTCAGTCCCTCTGCGTACCTTTGGGAGAAGCAATCAAGCCAAACCTGAATCCTGTGCACTGCAAAGCTGACTTCAGGATGTTTGAGCAGAGAAAAAAAAAAGAAAAAAGGAAAAAAGAAAAAAAAAAAGGCAAGCAATACTTGCAGGAATTTGTTCTTGAAAACAAGCAAAAACACAAGAAGAGTTGCTGCAGCAGCTGCACTTACACTGTAGTGCCCGTGTCTCTATGCGGTTCCTCCCTGTTCTGCAGTCTTGTAAATCCACATAGAGAAATGCCTGTGCTGTTCCTCTTAATGATTGTGCTGCTGTAGTCAGACTGGAACTGCTGCTGTTTTCACTTTCAGACCAGCCTCTCTCTCCAAACCCTCTGACGTCAGACAGCCTGTAAGAGATATTTACGGAATGAACAATCTAAAAGTTTCTCTAGGTAGAGCCCAGACTGCAGTTTTTGGGGATTTGTAATTTTTACACTTTTGGATAGAAAACCCCTCCAAGGGGGGTCAGGCATGAAATGGTGGGGAACTACAGATGTGGTTGTGTAAGTCCCTGGCAAAAGACAACCCCTGTACTTTTCTGCCCAGGGTACGTTATATCCACACCCAGGATGTAACTAACTGTCATGCAAGTCCCCATTTGGAAAGCAGTGTTTTCCAGTCTCAGCTGTGCCTGAATGGTTTTCACATCAAGTCTGGCAAAGTGGCCACCCCCACAGATACACTCTTAGCCTAAAGCCCTCTACTGTGCCCAGGCTTTGGCTGTATTTAACTAAAACAGGAGTGAAACAGCCCTTCCAAGCATCTTGTCCACATCCTTTTTCAGTTTTGCACAAACCCCTTCCAGCTGGAATGTTTTCCCAGGCACGTAGGCCAGCTTCCCTCCTAACTTCAAAATACTTTTTAGAAGTGTCTCATCTCAGATGAATACCAGCTCAGAAAATCTATTTGATCTTTGATCTCTATTATGCTCTGCCCCTTTGCATCTCTATTTCTGTTATTTTTTTGGTAGAGTATGACATGTTTCACCTGCTGTGACAGTCACTTACAGTGTTATGTAGAAGAGAAGAGATGCTAAAGCAAAAATTGAAGCAGAAGTACCGGTATTAATGTTAAGCAGTACTTGAAGAGTGAAATGCTCTCATGTTATAACCCTGCACAGGCAAGTGATGATAAATTTGGACTGATAAGACCTCTTTGTTTTGCATTTATGAGCTGAGCTTGGCTATAAGCCTGTAAGTATCAATAGTCCTATCCAAGAGATGAGGAAACTGAGGTCTGAAGCTGAAGTGATATACACTAAGTGAGCCTTGCAGACCTTTTTAAGAAGTTCAAAACTTATTCAACATTTTCTGGAGCAGTCTACAAATATGCTGCTATTATAAGCAACTGTTATTTTTTTTTATACCCTATCATTTCCATTCGTAAAGAGTTACAAGAAGAATGTGTCTTGCTACCACTTTTTGAGAGGCAAGTGCTATTTCAAAATGTATAGCCAAGGTTCTGCAACCTACTGGCAGAGCAAATTTACCATCTGGGGCTGTGTGGATTAGTTTTTTCATATACATGTGCTTTCTCTTTTCTGCTCTACCATTTGGGCATGAGCCATAGCTCTTTGAAATCAATAAAAATCATGTGATCAGCTTCAAAAGACTTAAAATCACGTTTGCTCTGATAATTTTCTAATGGCAGCTAGCCCCGTACATTGCCATGTCATCACTATGACTGAAAGCCTTGAGATAAATTCCAGAAGAAAATGGTGTTTCTTTGAATAGATTTCCACCTTTATATTTAAAATATGGGTCTAAGAATCTGGCAGACGCAGGAATAAGAAAATATTCCCAGCCTCAAAGCAGTATTCAGTCAAGCAAAGGAAGTAAAATACTTATATATATGATCAAAAATAATAAAAAGAACCCAGTTTTGACAATGCAATCCAAGCATTGAACAAGTGGCATTGTTGTCCCCTTTGGCTATCAGATCTGCCACTTGTGTACTTGTTCTGGTTTCAGCTGGGAAAGAAGTAATTTTCTTTCTATTGATCACTGTGAAAGGNTATTGTTCTATTAAACTGTATTTTTTCTCAACCCATGAGGATTTTTTTCCCTTTTTCTTTGCCCTCCTTTTCTTCCTACACTTCTAGGGGGAAGAAGCAGAACTGCACAAGCAGCTGTGTGGTNTGGCAGACGCAGGAATAAGAAAATATTCCCAGCCTCAAAGCAGTATTCAGTCAAGCAAAGGAAGTAAAATACTTATATATATGATCAAAAATAATAAAAAGAACCCAGTTTTGACAATGCAATCCAAGCATTGAACAAGTGGCATTGTTGTCCCCTTTGGCTATCAGATCTGCCACTTGTGTACTTGTTCTGGTTTCAGCTGGGAAAGAAGTAATTTTCTTTCTATTGATCACTGTGAAAGGCATGTCAATAATGCACATTATTTTAGTTGTTGTACACTTTTCAAAGACTCTTTTCAGCTTCCCATAGAAGCTGAGAAGAAGCATAGACAGAAGAACGGAGTGAACAATGCAATATTCTGCACCATAGATTAAGCTCAGTATATAAATGGCAGATGGCTGGCAGGGGAGGAATCTGCTATCACTGCTCTGGATGGTGCCAATTCACCAGTTTACTGGATGGTGAGAGTGACTTATGTCTTGTATATTCTTTTACAGTATTATTATTATTATTATTATTATT